>APFE030227785.1:0-38459 GCA_000404065.3 Pinus taeda
TTGGAGTTTGTAGTTCTTCCTTGATGGCTTTTGAAAGCTTTGGAGAGCTTTGTTGTACTTTGTAATTTTGAAGAATTTGAATAAAGCTTTGATGTTCTCAACATGGAAGGAGATGTGAAGTAGATGTCATGGGGCATATCAGAATGTACAGTAGAGTAGATTTTATTTTGTAATTTTGCTTTGATTTCATTATGTCATTTGATTTCTTTCAAGTTTGATAGATTAGATTTTCCATTCATGCAATTTTAATTCATGTAAGTGTGTGTTGGGTTCTAATTGATGATGACAATTAGAGTTTAATTTAAGGTCAACCCGGGAAGGTAAACTTAGAAGTACTTATCTAAAATATATGGATCTAGAAAGATTCCTAATTTGTCCAAGATCTTAAAGTTCCCTTACAAGAACATATTCATTAAGATCTCTTTCAACAATTAATAAAACCTATATCTAACAATTGTCAAGATCCTAAGGTTCTCTTACAAGAACACTTTAATTTTAGGATCTCCTCCAATATTAGAACATTTAACAAAACTTAAAAGTTGAAATGAAACAAACCTAAATCTAATAATTGTATGATATCTTATGGTTCTATTACAAAAACACTTTCAAATAAGATCCTTCCAATATTAGAACATTTAACAAAAACTTGAAAGCTAAAATGAAACAAAAACATAAATTAAATTATACCTAAAATAAACAAATAAGCATGCAAGTGAGGCCATGGGTGTCTTGGAAGCTTCCTTGGCACCTACACATGTCACAAAAACAACCCACTTTCCATATATAAAGTAACATATATTATTTTCTAATATTTAATCAACAATTTCTCTTAAAAATGCTTAAAAATAAATAATATTTGGAAAATATAAATGAGACCCATTAATGGTGAATAATAGGGAAAATGAAGTGACATGGTGGTGAAGAATGGGTGATATAATGGAAGCATAGGTGAAAAATGTATGGTAATGAGTGACATTTTGAAACCCAAACAGTGTGTTCAACTGGTTGATTGTAGATTAGTTTCTCTTTACATTCTTTTGCATCAAATAGTGACATGAGATTTGCCTCTCTGCTGAACTTTTTCTCAAGCTTTTCAATTTCAATTATGCTTTGATTTCAGCCTTATTTATTTGTTGTTGTTAGCTAGTTTAGATATTAAATTCTTGATGTTATTGACGTTATCTCCAGAGCCATGGCTTAACCCGGAAAAGCTACTTGGTGAGCTATCGGATTATAAGTGAAGTAATTTGATTTTACTTTCATTTTTGCAATTAGATATCAGGTTCTTCATGTTATTGACGTTATCTCCAGAGCCATGGCTTAACCCCGAAAAGCTACTTGGCGAGATATTGGACTATAAGTGAAGTGATTTGATTTTGCTTTCATTAATTAGAAAGTAGGTAATTTAGATATCAATTCTTCATGTTATTTGACGTTATCTCCAGAGCCATGGCTTAACCCCGAAAAGCTACTTGGCGAGCTATCGGATTATAAGTGAAGTAAATTGATCTTGCTTTCGTTAGTCTGCAATTTTTGGTTTGTTTGAGTGCAATAGTTTAGATTTTATTTCTGTAATTAGATGGGCAGCAAAGACAGTGATTTCATGATCAGTATTTCATCTTTTGTTTGATTTAAGTGGCTGCATATTTACACTTTTGTTCAAGTACTAATTTGATCAATAACATGTTTTGAGATCTTTTGAAGTGCTTATTTTGGAAGTTACCATAAGGGACATAATCCTTGTCTTGAAATCTCTATCCGTACTTGACCTTTAAAAGTATTCTTAAGACCTTAGAATAGGATTTCCATTTGCATTAGACACTTTAGGAAACCAACAAGAACAAAACCCCAAAAAGAACATAAACTATAAAACAACGAAGTAAGAAAAAGGTTAACTAAGCACATATGGTGCACTACACTTCATCAGTTTTCGATACACAGATTGATAATTTATGTAGAGCAATTTAAGACGTTAAATTGACTAGATATTTTGGCGTCGTTGTCGGGGAAGTGTAATTATGAGACCTTATTTTTTACATCTAAAAAAAAATTAATAATTCTTGAATATGCTCTCCTCCTGCACTTTGTGTGGTCTGGAGGATCAGAAAAAGATTGTTATAAAAAAAGAAAAAATAATAATTCTTAAGTATGCTCTCCTCCTACACTTTGTGTGATCTAGAGGATCAGAAAAAGAATTGTTATGTTAAAAAAAAAAAAAAAGAGACAAAATAAACTTCATCATTTCAATTGATTCAATAAAAAAAATGAAACCTAACTTCTTTGATAGGTTCAGCTGTCCAAGATTGATTGGTTATGGTTTGTAGTGGTCCTCAAAGCATTGTGTCTTCTTTTAATAAGATTCTGCAAATTAGCTCTGGAATGCAACCTAATTCTGCAGCTAACTGTCAATTCCGCAGCAGATTTCAAGGTTTAGCAGGTTATAGGCGTCCAATGAAGAAACTGACCACATGGGCATCTCCAGAATTTTCCCGACATGGATGCTATCCTAGTCACCTAGCTCAGATTGGAAAAAAAGAAATCAGCTTAAGACCTTAGTCAAAGTCCCATTTTTAGTATATTTTACTTGAAGTCTTTGTTGCCTGAAATTGAAAATCATTAATCCTTCTTATAAATTTCACAATTAAAAACAAAAAAGGAAAACAATCTATGGCTATCTTCAATCCTAGCTTTCACTGTGGCCTCAACAGAAAATCTGCATTCTTGTTTAAAGCTTTGGCTTTGAAATAAACCTACAAAAACATTTATAAAAAAATCAAATAAATAAAATTGCATGGATTGTTGTGTTAAAATAAAAACTCTGCATTTTTGGAATCAAATTGGACTTCTGCTGATCTGGTTTTGAAAGAAAGGGTATGAAGGATTAACTGGATATCTTGCAGAAAAGGCATTGACAACTCATATGTCAAAACTTACACTGTATAATAACAATGAACTAAGGAAAACGATTAATTTTAATGAGTTTGAAATTTTTGAGAATCTAGGAGAAGATGAACTCTGTATGAGAGATTCTCTTGCTAATGTTCACATTACTACTAAGGTAGCAGCGAAGATTCAAGTTGCATTTCGAGAACACTCATTTAAATTAAGAGTAAAATCATTTGAATTAGCTGGCAATTGTCTAACCAAAGAAGAAACTTTTAAAGTGATTGTTGTCCTTAGGATTTAGAAGGCAAATCAGGAACACCGTGAAAAGAAGCAGATTGTTGTAGTTAGGCATATACAATACAAATTCTGCGGTTAGAAGGCTCGCAAAGAATTTTTTTTTATAGCATCCCTTCCCCTCACTGATTCATTTTTTATTGATTTCATCTGAAAACAAACTGAAACTGACTGATTCATTTGATGTTGATTGCATCTGAAAACAAACTGAAACTAACTGATTCATTTGCTGTTGATTCCATATGAAAACAAATTATTATTATTTTTTTTTATTTTTTTTTTTCGATTTTATAGAAGCAGTAATTCACAAAAACGCAGAACAATAAAAATGTCTAACTTTAAATGCATGATTCGGCCAAATGAAAATGAATTAGGAAAAAATAAAACATGGGTTCTTTCAGGGATGGAGTCAACTAAAAAACCAAGAAACGGTTTTAAGAAATTTGTGGCGGTTTGAAAGAATTTCTCAGTTCTCTGAAGCCTCTTTTGCTTGCTGCGTGAAGAAAAACAGATTTTAATTAATGAACAGGCTGTGATTTAATTCTGCAAGGGAATTCTAATTTGATTTTATTGCCACTCATCTATAACTCATTAACACCTGTTAACAACAATCCCAATTGAATACGGCTCTGTTTAATGATTAACTCCATTACGTGAACCGGTTGGATACGACTCTTCGTAGCTGATTGATAGACGTGGCATGGAGCTTCTTGGCATTCAATCTTGACTTTAATGACTAGCGGTTTCTCTCCTGACTCATATTTTAGTTACGGATGATTATATGTATCCAAAATCCACACAACTCTTCTCTTTATTTCCACGTTGCAGAGTTTTAGATTTTGTGTGATCTTATGGGAGTTGGCTACTTTACATATGCCACGGAGCATAATGAATCCCATGTAGGTAGTTGGTGTTGTAGTTTTCAGAAGCGAGCCCATGCAAAATGTTTGGTTAAGATATGCCAGATACCACTGAAGATACAAATGGAACCTAACCATACATGTCCTCCAATTACATCTTCTAGATTGTCACGCTAACGATCCATCCTTCTCCTTCGTCACCTTAATATTCCTGGGAGTTGTCTTAAATATGAGCTATGGCTCATCATATGCATACCTGAACCAAAAACAGCTAAACTTTATTAAAGGAAATGCAGAAGACCATGCCTATCTCATTCAACAACTATGAAATTTTGGGAAATGGTTTCTTGAGAATTGTCAAATCCAAAACAAGTTCGAGTGTTACAGTAGTTGGTCTGCAGAATAGTCCTCTGTACATACAAAAAAAAAAATTCAAAACTGATGGTTGACTATCTTTTGGCTATAGAATGCAACCTAATTCCGCAGCTAATTGGCAATTCCGCAACCATTTTCATACTTCTATAGGTTATAGGTGTCAAGAGATGAAACAAACCACATGGGTAGCTAGGAAAATGTCAGTACATGGATGGTGTCCTATTCATTTGATCAAAGTCGATGAAAAAGACCCAAGTCAAAGGGAAGTCAAGGTGTGTGTTATCACTAAGTCGCCACACTAAGTCACCGCATGTCAAGAAAAAAAATAATAATTTTGAATCAATGAAATGAATAAGTTATTTGCTCACTTTTCTAAAGGTATTGATTAATTTTGGACTGATGATGAAGGATGAATGGCTAACTTTTAATTCAAGATTTTTAGCTACAGAAACCATGCACATTTCGCAGCTAAAGTCCAATTCCGCAGCTAAAAAACCTCATTGTTCAAATCAGCCTAACTTTCTCATACAAAATCAGATTTTGATGATTCAAGTATCGTTGGAAAGATCTCAACAAGATCTACACAATGAGAAATCTATCAATAGAGTTTGAAACAATAAATAATAAAATAAATTTCTTTAAAGAAGCAACATTCAACTTGGGGCACCAATTCCAAAGCAGGTATAACTTTTTTTTATTTTTCCTTTGAGAACTTGTTTCATTAATACAAATTCTTAGTTTTGTGTGTAAAATCATAACTAGAGAGATTGATCACCTCTCTCCTTTGATAATTTTACATTTCATTGCAGAAGAAGTATTAGTTTTTTTTTTTTTTTTTTTTCAGGTTCAAGGAGGAAGGACAAATGACTACAAGAGAATGGTGTCTCTATAAAAGACCAATTTGTTTCATAAAAGGATGATCAACAACAAAAAGGAAATATGTTGATGCAAAATCAGATCCAAACACTTGAAAAATTTTCAGATACTATTGTCTCCATCACATTCATACCTCATAATAAACCATTCACCTCATTTCACTCCATATTTTCCATTTACATTCACATACACTTTCCATCTCTTTTTGTCCATTCATAACTCACAAATAAAAGCAAGAGGCTCATTCACATACTCATTGCCCATTACCATTTTTGCTCTCCACTGCCATTTTCCATTTTCATCTTCCCTTTCCTGTCATTTTCATTCCGCAAATAAGCCTTGCTTCAATGCAAATTATTGAGTCCATAGCCCTTTGATTCCAAGTTCCTTGTAAAGACACCCTGAGGCTTGCATGCCTTAATGGCAAGTTCTCATGCTGACAAACAATGGGAATACATTAATATCCCTTGTTCGTTAGATCTTCTAGGTGACTCGACATCGGCAAATTCATTCTTACCTAGCAAGATGTGTTTGGGCATCTTGATTCTCATTGTCATCAATGGTGAGAGTTCTCGTGTTGACTAGTGGCATCCATTAATGGTCACTAAGTCAACAATTTCCTGCTATGTTCAACATCAGAACATCTTTTCACATAGTAAGAATCGTGCCAATGAGTTTTGAAGACATGAAGACTATTATTTTCAGCATTTTGGAGCAAATTCAACAAGTTTTAGTAGAAGCAATAAAATGTCATCTTGACTTTTTATTCATGACTCTTCTTGTTTAGCCACTTAAAGAAGAATATGATCATAATTTTTCAGCCACCACACATACAACTCATCCATTTCAAAGGGTAAGTGAAAGTACGTCATTTTCTAACTTTTGACCATAGAATTCCATAAAAAACCAGAATGATAATTCTTGGAAAAACATTTCTCTTCCTCATTTCATAAAATTGCCAATACCATCAGTTGGGGGGGAATACATTCATCTTCATATATTGCCATGTCCATATCATACTCAAGAGCCCACATACTTCCAACATATATTAACTATTATATTGTTATTATGAGCATACAATGGCTTTTGGAAAAGTGTTTAAAGGATAAATTGGATACAAACAAAATCATGGTTGTCACACAAGAACCAGCCATCATGCAATCCAATAATGATATACTTTGCAACAATAATCAAAATATCATTATGCAAAGTTCAAAGATCAAAATAGAAAGCAAAAACAAAAAAATGGTTGTAACACAAGAACCAACCATGTTGCAATTCAAGTAAAACACTTTGCAAAAAAAAATAAAAAATGAAGTTATCAAATGATATCATGCAAAGTTAAGCCAAGGCTCAAGGTTCAAAAGAGTTAATGTAATATATATTGCATGAGGACATGCAATAAATTCAGTTGGGGGGTATGTTGGGTCTTAAAAATGTCATTCATTTCCATTACACTTTCACTATTATGTCCATTATATCACCTCCATTTCACTACTATTGCACCACATTCATCCCACTTTCATTATCATTGGGCCACATTTATGTTTTTCCAAACTTTATTAATTTTTAGCCTTTTTAAGTGAATTTGTTGTTAAAAATTAGAAAATAATGTGCATATACTTATACCTAACAATTGGGTTGAGATTGTTGACACGTGTAGGTCAAAAGGAGGCTTCTAGAAGACCTTTATGTGGCACCCTAAGGCCAAATTCGTATTTGAGTGGAGAGAATTATGGGATCATGAGGATATGTATCACATCTCCTAATTGCATTGAAACTCTAAAAAGACATGTGTCTTATTAGTTCCTATTTTGATTAGGACTCTAAAGGTAGAGGGAGAGATTCATGGACTCTCATTAACGAAATCACTTCTCATCTTTTTGTATAAATAGGAGATCTCTCTCCTTCATTTGTTAGCTTGTTAGTCTTAGCTTAGCTTGGAGTTTGTAGTTCTTCCTTGATAGCTTTTGAAAGCTTTGAAGAGCTTTGTTGTACTTTGTAATTTTGAAGAATTTGAATAAATCTTTGATGTTCTCAACATGGAAGGAGATGTGAAGTAGATGTCATGGAGCATATTAGAGTGTAAGGTAGAGTAGATTTTATTTTGTAATTTTGCTTTGATTTCATTATGTCGTTTGATTGCTTTCAAGTTTGATAGATTAGATTTTCCATTCATGCAATTTTAATTCATGTAAGTGTGTTCAACCGGTTGACTGTAGATTAGTTTTTCTTTACATGTTTTTGCATCAAATAGTGACATGAGATTTGCCTCTCTGCTGAACTTTTTCTTAAGATTTTCAATTTCAATTATGCCTTGATTTTAGCCTTATTTATTTGCTGTTGTTAGCTAGTTTAGATGTCAAATTCTTCATGTTATTGACGTTATCTCCAGAGCCATGGCTTAACCCTGAAAAGCTATTTGGAGAACTATCGGATTATAAGCGAAGTAATTTGATTTTACTTTCATTTTTGCAATTAGATATCAGGTTCTTCATGTTATTGATGTTATCTCTAGAGCCATGGCTTAACCCCGAAAAGCTACTTGGCGAGTTATCGGACTATAAGTGAAGTGATTTGATTTTGCTTTCATTAATTTGCAAGTAGGTAATTTAAATATCAATTCTTCATGTTGTTTGACATTATCTTCAGAGCCATGGCTTAACCCCGAAAAGCTACTTGGTGAGCTATCAGATTATAAGTGAAGTAAATTGATCTTGCTTTTGTTAGTCTACAATTTTTGGTTTGTTTGAGTGCAATAGTTTATATTTTATTTCTGTAATTAGATGGGCAGCAAAGGAAGTGATTTCATGAACAGTATTTCATCTTTTGTTTGATTTAAGTAGCTGCATATTTACACTTTTATTCAAGTACTGATTTGATCAATAACATGTTTTGAGATCTTTTTAAGTGCTAAGTTTTGGAAGTTACCATAAGGGACATAAACCTTGTCTTGAAATCTCTATCCATACTTGACCTTTAAAAGTATTCTTAAGACCTTAGAATAGGATTTCCATTTACATTAGACACTTTAGGAAACCAACAAGAACAAAATTCCAAAAACAACATAAACTATAAAACAACAAAGTAAGAAAAAGGTTAAGCACATATGGTGCACCACACTTCATCAGTTTACGATATATGGTGCACCACACTTCATCAGTTTACGATACCCGGATTGATAATTTATGTAGAGAAATTTAGGACACTAAATTGACCAAACAAAATGGATCATGCAACATTGTTGTATACATAGACCTCACCAAAAGATAAACCCAAAATGATAGAAATTCTGCACACATTAGAAAGAGTGGAAACAAATTGAAGTCAAAAGGAAAGAAACATTATGTATTATCTAGCAAGAATAGGTGGAAGAGCTTGCGTATTTAAAGGGCCTTTCACTGATTTGTATGGGACAACTACATGATAGCTCCAAGTTTTAAGGAATATATTAAGCACTAAGCAACAATGATAGATCTAAAGGAAGAGGGCCAGTCAATAGTAAGTAATCTTTTCCAAAATTAGGCAAATATCACAAGGCAGAGGATTATTTCCATATTTGAAGGAATTTGACTCCAACAGCTGCAATTTTTCTATGAAAAATCAAATATTGTTTTTACTTTTAGTTTATTATTAGGTTTTTAAATACCAAAGGATAGTATTTTATGTTATCTTTGTAACTCATTATAAATCAAATTTGTTTTTTGGAAAACCGTACACTTATTTTGTCTGTAATAGCTTAATGCCACCAAGGTTTTAATTAAATTCTTTTGGCTTCAACTAATAGCATAATTGTGTTTCATTTGAGTTCTTCTTGTTTTACATAATCTTTTTCGCTCATATATTTTGATATTATGCGGATAGTTAAGAGAGGCTAGGTTGAGTACCAACCTCCCTTACATCCCCTGCAAATTTCTATTCATTATTGAGTACTAATTTCAGTACTAATTTCATCAATAACATGTTTTGAGATCTTTTGAAGTGCTAAGTTTTGGAAGTTACCATAAGGGACATAAACCTTGTCTTGAAATCTCTATCCATACTTGACCTTTAAAAGTATTCTTAAGACCTTAGAATAGGATTTCCATTTACATTAGACACTTTAGGAAACCAACAAGAACAAAATTCCAAAAACAACATAAACTATAAAACGACGAAGTAAGAAAAAGGTTAACTAAGCACAGATGGTGCACCACACTTCATCAGTTTACAATACCTGGATTGATAATTTATGTAGAGCAATTTAAGACGTTAAATTGACTAGACAATAATCCAATTAGGGGCTTGCTTTAGTGAATTCCCTACCTAGTTTCCTTTAAAAGGGAAGGTGTCCCAATGGTGCTTCAAACCTCTAGATAAAAGTGGCAATTTATGAACAAGTGATTTACCATCTCTCTTTCATGTAGGGGACATTTGGTTGGGCCTTCCAAAATTTTGCATCAAATATTATTGCATGTGAAAATGGTATTTCTTAGTGCCAACTATGTGAAGCAGATAGATTTGGGGGGAGCCTTGACCTTCAGATAATGCTTCGCTACGAAGGTGGTGGGTCTTGGATTTGTTGGTGGTTAAAAGTCAATTCATATGCCAATTTAATTGAGTAGGTACCCTAGGTTGGATTTTCACTCCAAGCATTTGAATCCTCTTCTCACCTCTTGGTTCTAGCCTTATTTGGTTGAAGCCTCATCTCCTCCCATTGGATTGTTGTTGACCGCATTAGCCCCAAGTTGATATTACTACTCTAGACCTAATCTAGGGATTGGTGAGTGTGTGGGAAATATAGATCTACTAAGTGCTAAATGCCTTTAAAGCTTAAAAGGCTTCATGAGCTGACTTGGGATTTTGTAGTGTACGTCTTTGCCTATCCAAAAATTTGTAGCCACATGGAAGCCAGCCTTGTTTCCTACTTTCCAAATTAGGTAAGATCCAATTAAATGGTAAGAAGATGATATATCTTTACAAAAAATTTACCCCCTTTTTTGGTTCTTGTATGGGGATCTCACTCAATTCGTGATAGTTTTGAGGGAAATATATTTTAGATGTAGGATTTCCTACCATAATCGTTTTCTTGTGAACAATTTATAGCCTCCAAATTATTGAGCTTTACATTAACTGCTAGCCAAACTTCCAAAGCCTCCGAGAGAAGCTTTAACATCTCTCTATATATTGTAGACATTTCTTTATCCTTGGGTTCAAAATTAGGAAGGCCACTTTATTTTTTAGCTTTCTTGGTGAAAGAATCTAGAAATCTTGAAGCATCAGATGGATGTTTTGCATGTACTCTTACTCTGATCATCTAACCTCCTGCAACTGGAGTCAAAAGTGGCATATCCATAGACTGAACATGCCCCTTTGTGTTTGATGTTGCCTGTGCTTATGCTTGATGTTGTTTTTCCCATGCAACAAGAAGCCCAATGAGCTCTATAGCTAGATGTTTTTTCTTGGGGGAGTGTTTTGATATAGTCCAAGGCGACAGAGAAAATTTAGCATCTATGACACAATTTGGGCTTGGTAGCTATAAAACAAGTTTGAATGTTGTAAGTAAGCTCGAAAATGTGAACCAAATTAGAAATTGAATGGCACTCTTTAACTAGTATTTCCTTCATATAATGGATCCTTAGAGGTATCTTTCTTTCTACCAAGACAAATATATGTGATAGTTGTGGTATGAATATATGCAGAGCTTGGTTAACTATATCCTTGTTCTCTGGTTGGGACATTTTTTAAATCTAAATAAATGTTTGAAGTATGGTTTTCACAAGAACTTCATGAGCCTGGAGACATTGGAAAAACATAACAAAGGCACACGACTTGTTGGAACTTTCCTTTTGATTGAGATAGTTTTCCACTAAATTTTCAAGTTCCTTTTTACGTTCCATAAGATCATTAAGGACATACTTCAACAAGTGCATTGGTAGCTACAAAAACTATGTCTTTAAGGGCTCACTGTATTCTGCACTTATCCTTTCAAGTGGATCAATCATCTTTTCAACAACAGTTTTTATAATAGAAGAATCAATAGCATGACCATTTTGAAAGGCATGGACAAACATAAGAGGAATCAAAATTTGCATAGCAATGACTACTTCATCATGTGTTAGTTCCTTGGACCAAAATAAATATGAAAAGTGCACCAGAAGTGCCTTCTTCATTTCAGGATTATATCCTTGTTTATCAAGTCTTTAACAAGCCTCTCACTTTCTTTCACCTATTCCAAGATGAGTCTTTGTTCATGACATATGCAATTTTGTACATGACAATTATTGTTCAGCCAATCTAGCAGAAATTTAACCAATGTTGACACCTGTGAAATTCCCTCGAGCAGGGCATCCTACTACATGGTCTTCCTAGTAGTCTATATGTAACCATTACCCCAAACTTCCATCACCTGAACGTTGACATGCCTAGGTGAAAGAAGAAGAATGGAGCTTGTCTCCACAAATTTTCCATTTCCCTAAGTTACAAATAAAAAGAGTCTAATTCTATAGCCAATAGACTAATAACCTCTTGAAATACCTTTAGTGATATATGCAGAGCTCTCACCTATCTCTATGGCTCAATTTTCCCAGCTAGACTCACAATGCAGAGCCCCAAAAATCTATTTTATGGGCCATTGATGCGACAATTCACTAAAGAAACTTTACCGACTACCTTCAATGGTTATGTGTTTAAACCCATGATAGGAGAATAGTAGTATTGAAAGGTAATGAGTGAAGCCCAATAAATTCCATAAAGTTAGAGCTAGATCCTTCGAAGAAGAGTCTCAAAACTGACCCTATCTTTGTGACTCATCATTCTCACTCATGGCTAAGGTTGGATCCACGCTTACATTGACCAACTTATTGAGAATGATCTATAAGCTTTTCCATAACATAAAATCAAAAAAGCATGTTGAAACATAGCAATGGATTATGGAAGTGGGACAAAGCCCTAAGGAAAAACTCTTTAAAAGGTACTAAAAGAGTTAATTGATTGGTTGCATGTAAGATCATATTATCGGGGGCTTATGGTGGTGGATCAAATACTTCTAGCACAAGGTAAATCGGTAATGGATCTCATGGATATGGGTAAACTATTGTCTCTCCCATTTGCATTCCACCAAATCGTTCACAAATCATTTTGATGATGTGGCATTATTTGATTGCACAATCCTATGGTATAAACCACTCGAGCTAGGACAATCTAATGCAATTTATTTAAATCTACGCATAAGCATCCAATAAGCATGGTCATGCCATCCCACCAATGAGCATGGTTCATTCTCTGCAAACTCACTCTCAAAACTATCATTTATGGTGAATCTTAAACACAGTCTCATGATTTCCATTCAGGGAAGCATAATTCACCCTTTGTTTGCATCAAATTACCCCCTAGAATTCCTTTTACCTTTAAATGCAGGCATATATTTTCCTTTTGGATGACTGTTAAGCTTCCCATCTCTATTTCGCCTCCCTCTCCTACCCTCATGAACCCGATAAGCTGAATTTAACCAATCTCAATGTATCTGAGATAAACAATCCATCCAACTGGGTAGATTGAGTTGAGACCCTTTTAGAAACTAAATCCATCCCTCCACAATGATATATCCTTCCCCAACAACATCATCATGCTCTGTTCGAGATCTATCATTCCCATGATCATTATAAATTTCTGAGTCCTTCACTTACATATTTGGTAAAATCATCATTCAGATCACTTATACTTTGTTGTGTTGTTTCTTGTGTTATGATTTCCTTTAATGGAAATATCTCCCTAGTAGGCACGAGTAACTAAATTCAAGTTATTATTGAACTCTTGCGTTAACATACTTAATTTTCAGTTTGACCTATTCAGTTTCAAATTCTTGTGTGGTTGGTTTACATGTTGACTACTAGCTTTCACCAAGTGGTTATTGATGATCATAGTTAGTCTAGAGTGAACGTTGGACTTTGCCTTGAAAACCAAGCCCTAAGAATAAGCACTTATCATGGAACATTTCAGAGCCCATACTAGTGGAAGGCCAATTGTGCAGTGGGACTTTAGTCAAACTCAATGATCATCCAATTAATTGATCAATCAACCCAAAATATCTAGTGCATGGAGAATTCAAGTTACCCAAATATGGTGGAGATTACAAGGCAATGTAACATCAATTGTAGACTAGCCTTGAGTGTACAGGTGTTGCATGTAGTCACATGATCAACCGTGGGAATTTCACAATCCATTTTGTAAAAATTCCTAAATAATAGTTGCCTAATTTCTCAAGGAATTGCGCAAGGAAATATGGGCTCAAATAGAGGTAGAAATTTACTAAGTCTGGGTTATAGATTCTCAGTGAGACGAGAGACAGGTTATTCACTTGCAGGTTATGCTCAGTTGAGCAAATAAATTGCAATACTTTTCTATTCATCATATTAATGCTGCAAACAAAGATTGGGTTTTTTAGCATATTTCTTTCCTCGGGAAAAATTATGTGTGCATGTGTGTTATTTCTTATTGCATGTATGAAAGTTTTGTTCTAAATGGTGAATTAACTTCGAGAGAGCAATAGAGTAGGTTTGTGTCTTGTGATTTTGATTAAAACTTCATAAGTAGTTGCAACTCTACACCATAATTTCTACAAGGATGGTGGAGGCAAATTACAGAATATTTGTTAGTAGACAATATCCCTACTTAAAAGTATCTATGACAACTTTTGCGAGAAGAAGACAATGAGGATAAAATATTGGATTGTGGAAGAATTAGTCACAAAATTCACAAGGGCAGTATTTTTGGTTGCAGGTGTGGAGGTAGATGGATTAAATGTAATTGTGTAGTGGACAAGTCACAGCTACTCCTTTGATATTTGTCGATGATGTGTTACTATTTGGTAGATTGACCTCTTTTGATCGGTATCTGCACTCCATATGAATAATAATAAATCTCATATGATTTCTTCTTACCGAGATGATGCATTGGTATTGGAGATTTATCATATTTTTGGTGTTATCTCCATTGCATTGGATGCATATTTTGAAAATCTTAGATTTATGCTCCAACCTAATTGTTATGGAATTAAGGATTGGAGTTGACTTATAGAGAAAATCCACTGTAAACTTTTATCATGGGCACAGAGGTGGCTCTCCCTAGGAGGCAAGTTGACTCTAGCTTGAGCAGTCCTTCAGAGAATCTCTGTATATTGGCGTCATATTTTCACTCTGCTTAAGAATATCAGTAAACGTATATTTTTGGCTTCATCTTGGCATGAGACAATGTGTCGTAAAGGACAGAGTGAGCCTAGTTGTTGTCTACTATGTATGGAGGCAATGGATAGCCACACTCATCGATTTCTTTGATTCTCCTCAGAAAAATCATTTTGGAATGGTGTATTTAATATGTTGCATTTATAGGAATATTATAACTATTCTTTTGTGGTTGATTGTATTCGAGACTGAATTATTGAATATAAAACATTTGGACCACTTCTAAAATACATTGGGGTTTCAACCCAAAGAATGCATTATTTTCCTGAGCTCCTTTGTCGTGATACATCCACCTCCATCCTTTTCAAAAAAGCTAAAAGCCTCCCTGAACTTAGACATAACCTCCATCCCATATTCCTTTAGTAGATAAAACTCTTCTCTCATTTTCTGACCATGCCAATCTACCCTCCATCCCATATTCTCTCATGAGCCCTGTGTAAACTACCATTTCGTTCAAGGATGGGGAATTTGATGCGTACTCTAACCATATTTGTTAGATGCTTTCCCCCTTTTCTTGCTTATTCATTCATTGCCAAACACTATACCACTAGTTCTAAGAATCTTGTGGTTACTATCACCACAATAAATGTATGTTTTATTTTATAGGAGACAAGAATTGTATATTTACCTTTGGGACACTCCAAAAATATTTTGATGCACCTTTGTGACCTTTATGACTTTATGACCTTAATTCCCATTCCATGTTCATCCATGTGGATGCACTTTATGATGTTCTATGACAACCTAATGTCCTTGTCAACTTCCTCTCATCTTCCTTGTATTGTTTTCAAGACTTGTGTATCCAACAAGAAATTTGGGAGATGAGTGCCATCAAGGTAGAAAATCAAGGGGGTTTCAAGTCATTTATATAGGGTTCCCACTAGCACAGTCCCACCATATGATCCACACAATCCCTCAATTGGGGTCTACTGCTATTTCAATTAATTATTAGATGATCATGGTGGGCCATAATTGCAAGTTAAATATTATGACTCTTCATATGATATTATTGGAGATACTTGAGGAGACATCTTTTTGGCTAAAGGGTTAAAGGAGGATTTTGAATTCAATATCGAACCATCAACCATGTCCTCAAAATTTGTCCCATCAACCATATCCTCAACATATATAACCAACAATCAAGAAGATAACTTAGGTGAAGCATGGGCATCCTCTCTCGCCCACATTGTTCAGGATATATATAAATCTATGAATGCCTCTACACTCCACCAACTGTGCATAAATAAAATTTTGGGTTTCCCCACTATTCTCCAAGATGGATACATGTTTTCCCTGCATTGTGCCTTTGATTGCAGAGTGGCTAATAATCATAGTTTATCGTGGATGATTATCATTGTACGTAACATCCATGGTCCAATTCATTTGTTTGGTGCCCAATGTTGGTGAATCATCGTATTGCATCATGGTAGCATATATTTCCTTTTTTAAAGCAAAAATATATTGAAAATAAATGAAGTTATGTCTCATGCAAATGTTTAATATTATTGTGTTGTGAGTGCTTTGCATATTATATGTATCATATATCTATAATCACTTATTTCAAGCCTACTTTAAGAAATAAAGGAAGAGGTGCAAGCCCTTGCCATAATGACTCCCACCAACTCCTCTTCTCATAGAAAATTTTCAAACGATAGCCCATAAATCAAACAAATGTCCTTGTTTCTCTAGTTTGGAAACCCTTAAATGTTTTTGACAATGAACTCCTCCAAACCACTACTTTAACCATCTATTGAATGCCTTTGATTGGTATATGTAAATTATTTTGATTGATTCCTGGAGAGGTGTGAAATCTAATTTTGCATGACATGATACAAACACCAAATTTAACTCGTGGTAGCCAAAATTTTAGCTTTACAACTCTCTCATCCAATATTAGATACTTCACTAATTATTCAATGGGTAATCTACTTAACAATATATTAAATATTAGAAGCATTCATATTAATATAAAAAATCATAATAGTATTTAACATTAAGTTATAATGTAGGTAACTGCCAAGTTGACATATTCCCTGCCTTGGAAAGTGAATAGTCAGCTTGACTTAATGTCCGATGTTAGTTTTAAAACAATTAAGATATAATTGTTTAAGAGAACTCACATAGATCTATAAGTGCTGAGATGATAATTATGATACAAAAATTTACTCAAAAGTTCACATTGTAAAAGAGGTTTTCACTTATAGTAATATGACCCCATTCCTCCCTTGATAAATCCAAGGTTAGTATATTTGTCCCAATTTAATAAATGTGTTTCTCTTTTATATTATTAAATTAGGTTTCTTCAATAATCATGTCCTTATTGTTAAGGGGAGATTGTCTTAAAGTAAGTGTTGTCATAAGTAGTGTCATAGAAGTAACAATGGGAAACTATATCTATATATTTTTTTATACATGTGAAAAAGTAATCCCTAATTTATCTATGTCCATGGTAGTGAAAATATATTTGTTATAGTGGTAGCTCAATTATTTGTCATGTTAGTATGAGTAGTGGTACCTTGTGGTCATTGTATTATGTTTAGTAGATATAGTAATAAATGGTGTAATTTAAAATTTTTAATTTAGACTACATCTACATCACAATGTGATACTCTATAATTGTACCAAAACTTAGCAGTGAAGACATGAAAAGTAACTAGATGTATTCAACAAAATTTTAATGCTTATCATTGTGTCTTTGAATAATATTTATAGTGCTAGCTAAATTGGGTAGTATTGACTTACTTTTACGATTCACATAGATATCATCATAACTCGTTGGTTTTGATACTTGATTATTTGAAAATAAATGCTAGTTAAATGAGGTAGTATTGACTTAGTTTTCCAATGCTAGTTAAATTATTAACTTAGTTAATCCTATCTTAGAGAACATGTGTAGTATTTCATCTTTTACATGCTCCATGTACCCATTTCGATTTCATGTTTTTCAGAGTTATTTTGCAGCCAATGCACCCAGGTTCATTTTGCCAAGGTCAATGTGCAAAGGTTTAATTTCATTTTTACACGCTCGATGTACTCATTTTTTATTTAATATTTTTGAGGTTCAATTTTGCAGGTTAAGGTTTCCCTAAGTATGATTTCCTAATTTTAAATGAATTAAATCGAACAAGGAACCAATGTTCGATTTAAATACCAATTTATTTCCAATTGCATACACAATTGGTTCTAGATTATTCTAATATGGTGATTCCACACTTAGATTCTCAAAGCCGCTGGTAGAAACATGTTGATCTACATTAACTCGCGATCATATTTTTGCACTAACGAATTCACCTGTCAACAACGGTGATGGCCGCTTTGCAAGATCACTCATGACTCATTGGTTTGATACCTTAATTACTTTGGTTTTGCCAATTTGTATTCATAAGTATATACACAGGAACATAGAGGGTTTCAAGGAACAGAGAGGGCTTCTACAAGGA
Organism: Pinus taeda; assembly: GCA_000404065.3. Lineage (NCBI taxonomy): Eukaryota > Viridiplantae > Streptophyta > Pinopsida > Pinales > Pinaceae > Pinus > Pinus taeda. The sequence continues at coordinate 17,953 of APFE030227785.1, forward strand.
ATAGAGAGGGTTTCTGCAAGGAACAGAGGAATGAAAAAGATTGAGAAATGTTTGCAAATTCATGAATATGGTGACAGTGCCACACCAATGTCAATTTGTTTCTGTTGTGCTAAGAGATGGCTAGAGAATCGCCTCGATTTGTTCCAGATGGATTCTTCAAACGAATTGGGATTTTGGGAGGAATTGATGGAATGGAATCCAGCGATGGGCCTGGCAGAACTACTGCATTCCCTGCCTAATTCCTACCATGACTTTCCATTACGAATCCACTGGAAAATGGTACCGCATCTTCATCAACCAAACCTTCCTCCACACTACAATGAACCAACACCTTTGCTTCTACAACCAAACCTTCCTCCTCATCATCAAACAAACGTTCCTCCTCGAATTGCCCCATTGCAATGGAGGGTTTTTTGAGAAAATGGAGAGACAAACACCAATGTTTGAGAGCCATGAGACTAGGGTTTCTGTGATGGGCATTAAGGGCATGAGGCCCAACGGCAATAGAGCACATACTCATTTATTCGTGGGCGGCGAGAGATAGATATTAAGACCCTCATTCTTAGGAAAAGTGGGAGACATGGGCACCGACTGAGTGGGAAATAGCAGGAAACAGTGGGCTAGGCCATCTTAAAATGGAAACAGGCTCGCTTAAAATGGAAACAAGATAGCTAAAACCACTAAAACTTATTTGGTGTAGAGGCTGAAAATCTTTTTGGTGCCAAATTGTTTTAGTTTTTATATGTTGGGGCTTTCACTGTTATTTTGCAAAGGAACTCAAAGCTGAGCTAGAAGTTTCAAGGAAGACAACAAAGGGTTTATTTTCCACAGGTATTTTCCTTTCAATTTGATGTATTTCCCTTGCAAAGATGTTGGCATTGGTATTATTTTCCTTGTGTAGCTATATTCATTGGTATAGCTGTAGGAATTGGGATTACTTTCATGGTATAGATGTAGGCATTAGGATTATTTTCAGGGTATATTTGGGTTTGTGAGTATAATTTAACATGTTTTCCAACTAGGGAAAGTACTTTTGAATTATATTAGTGCATGAGCATGGCACCCCAACCTAATTTGAATTAATTGGTCTCTAGCAGAGTCTATATATTGCATTCATGTTCATCAATAACATATTATTAGATTTTATTAAAAATTTGAATTGTCTCTCTCATTCATTAGTTAATTTCTTAGTGGTTTTATTCTCTCTTGTTTCTTGTTTTGCAAGTAACTATCTAGTATTTTTTCACACTTATATCTTTCTATTATAGTTTTATCTGGGCTAAGAAATTCATTTTGGTACCATTTCCTAAAGTCTTGCATTATTGTGATTTGAATCTATTCTCCTTCAAGGAAGTTTTGTTCAAGAATGCTTATTTTTATTTTTCTTATGTAATTCACTCTTGGAACCATTTCCAAGAAGTTCATATGAATTGACTATCCCAACCTTAGACGAATCAAATAATGATTTTTTACTAGATGTATCTATCCTTTTAGCATGGTGTATTTTTATGGAGGTGATTTTCCTCATTTTATTTGTAGATAATATGTGTTTTTTAACCTCTCAATGAATCTTTATCTTTGAAATTAATCATTGGTATCATTAGGTCTTTGTTGCAATTGCTTCTGAATTTCAGATAGATTTTCTAGCAACAATACATTCAATTCTAACGGTCTTTCTCTCTCTTGGATTATCCTTTCATTATCTATCACGTCGTTTTAGAGTATTTCTTTTAGGATCCTCACTATTTCTGCAAGATTTAGGAGTGTTTCTACTTTAGGATCCTCACCATTTCTGCAAGATTTAGGGGTTTTTCTACATTCATCCTCTCTTGATATTCCTCACATTTGAAATGGTTGGTTTCCTCAATATTGGGTTTTTCTTGTGATGTTGGTTCCACTTTTTTCACTCAATTATATTTTCTTTTTAGTGTTGTAATGAAAAAAATTCAATAATTAGTTGTAAATTAGCACCACAATTTAAATTAATAATGGAATATAACCTTTTATATCCAATTGTGTAATATAACATGATAGTGTTGCACCCTAACCCAACATACAACATTGTAACAATCCTAGTTCCTTTGGGTGTGTTTTGAGAAATGAGGTCATCCTTTTATGAAAATGCACTCCCCATTGGCTCATTGCTATATAGTTCAACTTCTGTTCAATAAATGGCCACATTGTGTCACTTGATATCTACCATTCTAGGAGATGCACTGGGATGATCTTTTTCTTGGATATGTGATCATGTGTTTGGCACTAGACTCTAATTATTTAGCATGAAATAGGTCCATATCACACACAACTTGATTTTTATACCAGCAAGTTAAAATCACATATAATATGGAAATTTTCTTTATCAAAAATATAGGGAATGGTCCTTGTAAGTCCAATTGCAAATTTTGTAATCTATTGCTCAAAGTCAGTATTCTATCTACAAGTTTGGTTCTTCTTGAATCCCATTTACTAGGAACATTCATATCATTGAAAATAGTATTACCCTCAGCCACTTCTCGAGATTCTACAGGATTTTATGTGAGGAGAATACATTGAGAATGCTCTGTCCCATCCAAAACCATAGCAACCTTCTCCATGACACACACATGGTCTCCAAGTGGGACATGCAATGACAAATATTCAGTCTCTGATGTCACATCAATTTCTATAAGCTCATTATTTTTCACTAGGTTATCATATTCTGGTCCCTTGACATGTTCAAGCCTCTTCAATGGATTATCCAAGGGAAGTTGTTGATTGCACACATCCTTATCTTCTAGAAGAGATTCATTCATACATAAACAAGGGGATATATTGTAACTTTTTCTAAGTTCCTAAACTTTTGGATGGAATACTGGAGTCCGGGCCAAATAAAGTGCTTAAACAAGGAGATATATTATATCCCTCCATAACCTCAGGGATCATCAACGGAGTATCAAACTGAGAAGATTCCTGCTTTCTCACCACAATCTGTATATTTTCTCCAACTTTGAAATTTTGGGTCTCTCTAGCTTCCTGGCCATTGTTTCCCTCAATTTTGGCAGGTTTAATGAATCGCTCATGTTTTTTGTTGTTGTCCGTATCAAACAATTGTTCTCTAAATGGACTTGCATTAGTTATGCCATCAACAATAAAAATGCTTTCCTGGCATGCTCCATATTAACCTTTTTCTTTTCCACAGCTATATTATATCCCTCTGTAACCTCAGGGGTCTTCAAAAGATTATCCAATTGGTAAAGTTCCTACTTGTCATATATTTGAACATTTATTTATGTAATGATCCTTACTAGTGTCCACAAACTTTTCTTCGCATATTTCTATTACATTATTCTATACAAAATGGCAGACCAGGTATTTATGTTCCTTTTGGTATTTGTATTATTTACGTTCTTGATTTAGTTAGAGGTTGGATTTGTTTTTAGAAATAACTTTAAAATGATGCTTCAAAAGTTTGTTTGTGACTAGTTAAATGCTTGTTGGAACACTCTAATAAGCTTGCCTCAAAGTGTTGGATAGATCTTCAATGCTCACTCAACACATTGGTAGAGTTTTGTTCAGGGTTTTGAACTTAGTTCTCAATATTTTTCATATCTAATTCATATAGAAGCACTAAACACTACCTTGAAACAACAAAAAAACAAAAGTACAAACAATCAAGTGATCAAAGAGCCAAAAAATACATTGAGAAACTACATATTCATATATTCACTCCCTAGGTTTATTCATTGGTCATGTTCTCTTGAAAAATAAGTAATACCCAAGTTAAAAATTGCAGCCTTATTGTTCAAAAAACATGGTGCATTCAGGGAAATAGCACATCGCCATCTGAATATTCATATGAATGGGAAACAAGACCTAGTCCAGGTACAGATGAATACTTCAATGAAATGATATATTGTAGTTGCAAAATGTGCCAAAATAGGAAACTAAAGAAGCGAAGGCTTGTTGGTATCCATAGATTGGAACATGGAGTTTATATAGAAGAGGTACATTATAATTAACATATTGTTATTCTTATAATAAATAAATAAGCACATTATTTAATACATTATTATTGATCATTTCATTTTATTTTTTTGTTTATGAAAAGCCACTTCCAGTTCCAAATATTCGTGAAGAACCAATGGATGATATTGATAATAGTGACTCTCAAGATGAAGGACAAGACACATTTATGGAATAAGCCACTTCGCAGATAAATGAGGCTGGTGTAAATGAATTTATCCAAGACCTCTACACATCTTTTGAAGAAGTTGTTGATTCATCCCTACCTCATTTGGCTAGGAAACCTCTTTATGCAAATGTTGAATCTTCTATATTAGCGACACTTATATTGTTGTTGAACTTGAAGGTTACACGTGGAATAACAAACACATGCTTTATTGATATATTAAGGTTGGATTGATATTCCTATAAATTAATTCTCTAGATGTCTTAGAAGTTTTGAGTATTGTGTATACTTATAAAAATCATTTTTTGCACTATGCAGACTTTTGGCAAACAAAATACTTCCAAAGGACAATAAGTTGCCTCATTCTCATAGAGAAGTATCTTCAATAATGAAAGACATTGGAATGGAGTACAAGACATATGATGCATGTCCAAATGACCATATATTGCACTATGGAAATAATGCAAATTTACAACAATGCCCAAAGTGTCACACAAATAGGTATCGTCAAGATCAATTATCCAAGAAGGTTCCTTATAAAGTATTACGACACATTCCACTAAAGCCAAGGTTGGAGAGAATATTCAAATGCAAGGAGTTGGAAAAATATATGGATCATCATGCACAAGGGAGGAGCCAAGATGGTGTCATGTATATGCTTGCGGATAGTAAATATTGGAAAGATATTGAGGTAAAATGGCCACATTTCATAAATGAGCCAAGGAATGCAAGAATTTATGTAGCAATGGATGGCCTAAATCCTTTTGGAGATCTTAGAACAACATATTCTATTTGGCCAGTGTTAATTATAAAAAAGAATCTCCCCCCTTAGATGGCAATGAAAAAGGAACATGCAATGTTAACTCTTATCATACCTAGTACTAGAACATGTGAATGCAATGTTTTCATGAAGATTATATAAAAATATTTCAATTCAGTTAATCCTAATAAATAACTCTTTGTTCACTTAGGGAAATATCAGGTAAAGGATATGGATGTATACATGGAACCCCTCATTGATGAGCTTCGTGAATTATGGGATGGTGTAAATATGTTTGATGTATCAAGACCTATCAATGATAGAGACTTCCTATGTCATGTGATTCTTATCTGGACAATCATGATGCCCCGGGGCTCTCTATTTGTTGTGGTAATATAATATAAATTACATTTATAATTATTATGTTCATTTTAGCATTTACTAAATATGGGTTCCAATCTTATTTTAGGACTACAAACAAAGGGGAAACATGGTTGTCCATCATGTGGGCCAAAATTGTTGTGTAGGCAGTCAAGGGATCTCAATAAAACTGTCTATGATGAGTATCAACAATTCTTACCACAAAATCATTGTAATCGAGTGCGTGATAAACATATGTTCAATGGAAAGGAACTGGAAATGAGGAAGCCAATAAAGATGAACCCTGCTAGGTGGAAAGCAATGTATGACAAAAACGAAGGGACAGTCTTTCCCCTAGGAATGAAAAGAATCTCTATTTTCTACAAATTATAATATTATGACAGTGTGCCAATAGCCCACCTATTTTATACTATGCACATCGGGAAAAATGTGGCAGAGTTCTTGTGGAAACATCTAAATGGAAATAACATTGAAGCATAAATAAAGTTAAGCAAGGACCTTCGAGTTGCCAATATCATGCCGAACATGTGGTTGCACGAATACAACTCATATGTTCATGCTCCATGGACATTTACATCAAATGAGAAAGAAAACATCATTTCTACTATGAAAAGCATAAGATTTCCTTCTGGCTTTGGTGCGACATTAAAAAACGTATTCACAAGAGATGGATCAGAGTTCTCAGGCCTAAAAACACATGATTGGCACAATTGGATAAATGTAACATTATCACATTTTATATTTGTTGGAAACTTAATTATAAAATTGTATATCCTAGTGATAATATCAGTTCATGCATATTTGAACATGGTTATTTGTTAATAGACATGCTAGTATAGTGATGAAATTAGTTCATGCATATTTGAACATAGTTATTTATTAATGGTCATGCAGTATGTGTTGCCTGCAACAATACCAAGTACTTTTGACCACAATGTCACTTTGACTATTTACAAATTATGTAAATATCTAAGGTATTTTTCAATCCATCATGCATACTCTTCCACTACTCGTATCATTTGAAGTGCAACATTGGTTATGCCTTTATATGAATTTCTACTTATAGTTTACAAGAAATAACAAGTCTTTATTGTAATAATTGTAGGTGGGTCTCATCTAAAGGGATACATCAAGATGACTTGAAGTATTGGAAGAGGAATGTTTCACTTTTTATGTGTGATATTCAAATGTTCTTCCCTCCAAGCTTCTTTAATTCTCAAGAGCACTACCTTGCACACCTAGTAGAAGAGATTGAACAGTGTGGTTCTATTCATATTCGAACAATGTGTCTCGTGGAGAGATATATGAAGGTCTTGAAACAATTTGTGAGGAAAAAGGCTCGACCAGAAGGGTCCATAGTTGAGGGGTACATGGTTATCTAGGCCATGGTTCATTTGAGTGAGTACTTACCTCAATTGCATCTTGAAGCTCCGCGATTATGGAATTATAACCAATCTCAATCATTTGAAGGAGAAAAATTAGAGGGAGAAGGGACTTCAAATAGGATAAAAGGTATAAAAAAATGTTAGGAGTTATTTGTATCTTAAGTTTTATATTACATGGCTTTAAATAATTATTAATTCATTGAACGAAAAAAAAATTCATTGTAGATGCGAAGGAGTGGGAGGCATTACATTTGTATGTTGCATACAATTCTGACTTTATGTTGGAATGGATGGAGAAGTACGCTGAAAAAAGAAATTAGAAGATGAAAATGCATGGGCCAATATATATAGTAGACATGGTCAAAACACTACTTGAGGATTTCCTGCAAGCCATAAAAGAAAGTGGCCAAAGAGATGCTCGTGGAATTGGCTAAAGGCCAATATTGAACATGAGGCAACAAAAGGGAATAATAGAGTAACACAACAACAATTGAATTTCATTAAAAGATCCATAAATGGGGAGGTGATATATATTAATATATTGCATATATTTAATAATTTTTTGTTAGATTTCATATCCTTGAATCTAATTAGTTGATGTTTATATGAATTTAGGTAAGATATTACAAAGGAATGTGGAATTTTAGTCATCATTTTCGCATCATAAAAGTTGATGAAAAGAGAAAAACTTATGACTGTGGAGTTTCAGCATCATTTGAGGTGGAATGTCATTCACATGCAAATGATAGACAACCAATCACATGAACACTTCGCTACTATGGAGTGTTGGAGGACATTATTGAGCTTGATTTGATGTCTTTCAAGAAAGTTATTTTTCGTGTTGAATGGTACAAGCTTATTGAAGTGGGAGAAGAAAAAACTATCTTGCTCCATGATAATGGATTCCACATGATCAATACATCTAGGTTTGAAGCCACTTCTGAACCTTATGTGTTTCCAAGTCAATGTGACCAAAATTTTGTCATTCCAAATTTAGAACAACCTGGTTGGTCATTTGTGATTGATTATGGTCCAAGAGGATGAAGAGTAACATTTGTTCAAGATGTTGAGGATAATGATTTACTTGAATATGCAGAAGTTCCCCCTGAAGACATAGATGGCCAAGATGGAGATGATGAAGAATTCATTTTCAATGATGCATATCACCAAGATGAAGACCAAGACGAGTTTATTGAAGTTTCTGAAGGACATGAGCCACCACATGGGCATCAAATCCATGAAGATGATGAATTCATTGATTTTAATTTACCTGTAGTTGAAGGTGATGAAGACTATGAAAATGATGGTATTAATTTATTTGTGGATTTAGGGTCTATTAATGAAGGGGTATATATGCCATCAGATGAGGAGATTTCATCCGAGAATGACATTTTATGATCACTATGTATACTTTAAGATAGTTTTAAGGATTCACTACAATATAATTTTTCTTTAAAACTTAGACCTATGAGTTTTTAATTGTAATGAACATTAAGTAATTTGAATGTTTAATGTTTTACTTGTGAGGATGACATTTTTCGATCACTATGTTTACTTTAAGATGGTTATAAGGATGCACTGCAATATAATTTTTCTTTTCAAGTTAAGTATTGAGTTTTTAATTGTAATGAACATCAAGTAATTTGAATGTTTAAGGTTTTAATTGAAATACATATATATTTGGTGTTACCGATTCTATTTTCTTATCGGTTTTTTGATTAAGGTTTTCTTATTTTTATGTTATTATGTGTTTTCTTAAGAATGTACCCATGGGTGTTACCGATGCTACTATGGGGGATTCAATGATATTCACTACTTTTATGGAAATGTTAACAAATGCATGATGGCAAGACGCTGTTATGATGATGCATGAGGTAAGATTGAATATTGTCTTTCATATGTTCAATTATCTTATATTCCTTATTATATTATTCTAATTTATGTTTGTGGAATGCAGGCAATCGCTAAAGTCATTCCAACCCCTATAACACCTTATAATACATCTAAGGTAATGATAGTGGTAAAACTTGATCAATATTTTTGTGCATTTAGTTAACTTATTTCACTATATATATTTATTAATATTTGTGTTTTTACTAAGCATTCATCTTGTTGGCATGGAAGATTCATTTATGCCCCTCAATACAACCAATGTTGGCATGCAGGGATCGTTAATGCCCCCATATACATCTAATGTTATGAAAAATGTAATATTTAACCATTTATTTGTGTGAGTTTGATTATGTTCTTTGTTGAGAAATCTAGGGCATATATTTAATAAAGTTTTTGCACAACGACTCCATGATTTATGAGGTGTTACGAAGAGCTACATAATGCCTTCATATGGATCACCCCATCCATTTGTTTCTTATTGTACGTACAATACTATTTTAACAAGTAACCCAAGCAATATATTATTCCAAAACATGATGACAAGTTACTTTTCTAGGGTTTTTATGTAATCAAGAGGCCTTTTTAGGATTCCTTAAATTCAAACCTTAGATCATACTCTTTTCCCTTTATTTCATTCTAGAGTTTATCCCATGCCCTAGAAATCAAATCATAGGGAACAGATACTTAAGATTAAGGTTTCTAAATACTAGGGTATTTCTTAAAATATAAACCCATAAATTCAACCCTACTACATCTTATGATGGACCCTTTAAAAGAAAATTATTATACATACCTCATGGACACCTATATGTACTGATTAGTATTTAGTAAACAACACTACATGGTAAACAACATAGGCCCCTTCATAAAAACCACTTACAGTTAATACTCCCCTCCGCTAACAGCTTGTGCTTTCAACATACAGCTGTTACAACTCAAGGAGGACAGGAAGCTCTAAATCCACGTGGTCAACCAAAAATACCCCAGCTTATTCATCGTGATCCTAAAAGGTGTGCAAGTGTTTAGCTAATCCGACATCAAGATGTTGACAACCGAAAGGTTGGAGGGCCATTGTTGCTCAAATTCATCAATGTAGAAATGTTGATGAGGGTATGACCAGAGCTTACTTATATTGAAGCATGTGAAGGGATTCAAGGGAGAAATGGTGACCAAATCTTCCATAATGTTGGGTCTTGAAGAATCTGATAAAGAGATAAGGAAAACAATGAACAACACATGTGCTATGGGTGTTGATATCCTTAAAATGGAACAATATTTGTAGCCCATGGCTTTCAAAGAACGAAATTTGATTAGTATTGTTGATACAGGATTTAGAAAAACAATGGCATATCCTTTACCTGCTATTGTTCATGTTAATATGCAACCTTATCTAGCTTCAGATTCTGAACCCTGAATGTGAGCATTCTTGCATTCATAGTCACTGCATTATTATTTGCGGAAGCTTACACACACCTTTCATGAAGAAAAGATTATGGTGCTATTACTATTGAGGAAGCTAACTCCACGACAATCTCCTGATTGCTTTTATTGACATCACTGATTCTTTGGGTGATAGTCAACAATTTGGATGAATTTCCTGGCGATAGATTAGAATCTAGATAAATATGATGCCAAAAAGAAACTACTTTGAGCACATTGTAGCTAAACTCCAATTCATGTGTAAATCACACCAGTTTTGGATCGAGGATTGTGAAAGCAGGTTTACTATGGAATAGTTTCTGGTGTTGAATCATTCGGTCTCAAAAGATACAGGCCTGTAATATTGGTTAAGAGGTGCCTCAATTTCCACTATTCTGGACCTGTAGCACTCAAAGGAAGACATAAATCATGCCAAGAATATTGTGGCCAATAACACTGGACGAGTGAGGAAAATCGCACAAGTATAAACTTGTAATGTCAATAGAGAAGGGGTTAAAATATGTAGAGAGCCCCAGTCCAGATCCACCACATCTATTCAACTACCACAGCTTTATCACACAGATCTTTCATATACAGCATGAAAGGGTATTCAGATTTATTTACGAAAAATAGAAATCAATCTTAAATGCCTTATAAAGTATTGATTTGGCTGTAGATTCAATGTGTGCAAGGTCAAGTTGCAGATTGGCTATGGGAATCTTTTAGAGCCCAGTTTCGATACAGAGACAACAACTCTGAGCGAAAATAAGGAAAATACATTTTTCATGCTTCCCTCATCTTACTAAGATATGTTGCCCTCATCTTAGAGATGTTGATGTTGATGTTTTGTTGGCCATAACATTATTGAGGTGGAGAAGCTTAAGAAGATTGGTTTCATTGTTATTTCATTGATTCAAGGGCATTGATGTAATTGTTGGTGTACATGCACTTAGACTAGCTGTGTTGGTGTACATGCACTTAGACTAGCTGTGTTGGTGTACATGCACCTAGATTAGCTGCAGTTAACTTATTGCTTGCATGTGGCACATGTACACATTAACATAAGATAAAGGACACTTAGCTTTAGTTAGATTTAGTTATTGCATGCACAACTAAGCTTAACTTAGTTGCTTTTATGTATTTATTCTAAACAAATATTGTAGAATCAATGAAATTCATTCTTTTCTCAATTCTTGCTCGCTTCCTTCCTTCTCTTGCAAGCTTGTTTATTGTTTTGCAGATCTAGATATGTGTATTTCAAAAATCTTACATGGTATCGGAGCACAGGGATTTGTAATCAGTGCACAAGAAATTTTATTTGTAGGTTCAGAAGATTGAAGCAACAACAAAGAATGGAGTCTAAATTGGAGTTTCCACAACCAGCAATTCTCACTCCATATAATTATTTCGAATGGAAGCCAAAGATTCAACTTCATCTCAGAAGTAGAGGCTTATTTCGAATAACCATGGGAACGGAAGTCGAACCAACATCGAGAATGGAGAAAACAAGATATTTCAATCGCATGGACGAGGCCTTCGGCATCCTATGTTTATCTATTTCTCCGGAACTGCTATTTCATGTTGAATCATGTTCAACTCCAAATGAAGTATGGAAAATTTTGGAAGGATTGTTTGGAAAATAGGATGAAATATGGCAATCTTTTCTCTTTTCTCTTGGTCACAGTAAAGTTGATTCTATTTTGCTACTTACGCATGCAAATGAAGAAAGGAGTGTAAAGTTTGACGAAGATATTTCGCATGCACTAGTAGATGAACTTGTTACCAAGTTTCCATCACGACTCATTGATGAGTATGCAGATGAAACTTCAGACCAGCATTCGGATGACGATGAGTCTCTTCCTGTGACCCCTGTTAGACCACCAGTTGTTGAACATCGAGATCATACTTCTGCACATAGTTTGGAAGATTCTCAACCACCTTCAACACAAAAATGGCACAGCATGAGTGATATCCTTGATGATCCTGCCTCTATCCCTCTGTTTGAGGAAGATCCACAAGAACTCTTAGCTATGGAGCCATCCATGCCCATGCATGCTTATATGATGCATGGATCTGATCCACAAACTTATGTAGAAGCAAACACGAAAGCGATGGAAGCTGATTCAGCGAGAGCAGACACTGAGGAAACAAGGAGCTTGACCGACGACCAAGACTCGAACTCGTCACCTGCAACTGGTGGTAAGTCATTTTCTTCTTATGCTTCTTCTTCGTTAGCCGATCAAGCAGAGCTGGAACGGAAGGGGAGCGGAATCAACGTCATCTCCTTCGAGAACATTTGTAGTACTTCTTGTGATGAGGAGAAATCGTGCAAGAAGCTATCGTCGTCGCAATACAAGGGCGTCGTCCCGCAGCCCAACGAGTGTTGGGGCGCGCAGATTTATGAGAAGCATTAGCGTGTGTGGCTTGGCACCTTCAACCAGAAAAAAGACGCTGCCAGGGCTTACGACAAGGCCGTGACGCCCAACGACGTCGGAAAGCTGAACCGACTCGTCATCCTGAAGCAGCACGCGGAGAAATACTTCCCACTTGACGTGGCGGTGGGCGGGGGAAAGGCGAAAGGGGTCCTGCAAAATTTTGAGGACAGCACCGACAAAACATGGCGGTTCCGCTATTCTTACTAGAACAGCAGCCAGAGCTATGTGCTCACCAAGGGCTGGAGTCGCTTTGTCAAAGATAAACACCTCCAAGCCGGCGACATTGTTACCTTTCAGTGGAGCTCCCTGTCTCGCCACCTCTTCATCACCTTCTGCCGCGTTAAGAACCAGTTCAGGTTCTTGAACAAAGCTGCCATAATGAATCCCGGCGCCAGCCGAGCGGATGGCTCCTCACTGATTAGCAGCTGTAGTGTCTGTTCTGTTGAAAATGTTGAGGGGCTCAAATCCGTCATCAGAACACTCCCCATATTCTCCTGCAGAATTTCCAATCAAATAAAAAACGCACAGTATCACACGTTCTCCGTTTTGCAGGCCCTGAGCATGGACCGGCAGATAGGCTCCAAGGGTTTCAAAATACCAGCCGGGTCATTCTCGGTTTTCTCTCTACTTGTTCTCATCGTATGGCTGCCATTTTACGATAGGGTTGTCGTGCCCTATGCCAGGCGCAGAACAAGGAATAACAAGGGTATCACCGTGTTCCAAAGACTGGGGATCGGATTCGCCATTTCATTGTCATCTATGTTGGCAGCCAGTTTAGTAGAAGTGAAGCGACGGAGTGCCACCTGAAGTCACAGTCTAACTGACCAGCCATTGGCCGTTGTTCCCATCTCTGCGCTGTGGTTGCTTCCCCAGTTTTGCATCTATGGAGTGGCAGAAGCATTTTACTCAGTTGGCTACGTGGAGTTCTTTTACAATCAATTCCCGGCCACGATGTGCGGCGCGACGATAGCAATGTCTTTTTGCATGACTGCGTTGGGCAATTATTTAAATGCCGTGATCGTCAATGTAATCCACAATATGATCGGCCGCGAAGGGCAACCGGACTGGGTCGACGACAATCTAAACCGTGGTCATCTCAAATCTTTCCTACTTTTTTATGCATTGTATATGGGTACCTAAAATGGCCGTGTTGCCGGGACTCATTCATTTTGCATCACACTCACCTAAGTTATGCTTAAGGGGGGGTGTTGGTGTACATGCACTTAGACTAGCTGTGCTGGTGTACATGCACCTAGATTAGCTCCAGTTAACTTATTGCTTGCATGTGGCACACGTACACATTAACATAAGATAAAGAACACTTAGCTTAGTTAGCTTTAGTTATTGCATGCACAACTAAGCTTAACTTAGTTGCTTTTATGTATTTAATCTAAACCAATATTGTAGAATTAATGAAATTCATTCTTTTCTCAATTCTTGCTCACTTCCTTCCTTCTCTTGCAAGCTTGTTTATTGTTTTGCAGATCTAGATCTATGGATCTCAAAAATCTTACAGTAATAGCAACTATTAAGGAAAATGCCCCAATTATTTGTGTTGTATATAAAATATCACAAGGCATGTTGGCTTCAGTTCACCCAGCTTCATCTACAATGTTCGAAATTGGCAGTTTAGAATATTTTAGAGATCATTCTAGTTGCAATTGATATAGAAACAATTTAAGCTCTCTCAAGACAATTGTTTTCTCTAACAGCATGAGAGGTGGTCATGAAAATGACGTCTCATGTGATTATGAAATAGAATCTACATTAGAGAAAGTGAATGAACCTTTGTCACAGATCTAGAAAAACATTATGATTGAGCTAGAAGGTTAAGGCTTGAACACAAGCATACTCTAGGTATGTTTGTTGTAGCCCAGGAAGAATCACTAAATAAAAAAAGATCAAATCCAATGAACTAGCTCTCTAAAGGACAGAAGGGAGAAGGAAAGCACATGAAGCACATGTATCTACTCATCAAGGATATAAAATATACTCAATAGAAGAAATTTAATCTGCCACAAATCTTTCATCCAAATCATTCAAGATAGGAGAGGGAGGTTGTTGCAGTCCACAAGGGAAGTTTGCAACATACCACAGTGGCCATCAAAGTTCTTAGAAGTGCAGCAGCTCAAGAAATATAACAGGAATTTCAACTTTTTCTACTTTTTCTTGGAGCTTGTCCTAAGCATGGGTGTTGGGTCTATGAATATATGGCAAATGATAGCCTAGAAGATTGTCTATACTGCAAAGGCAAAAATACTCCCTTTGCATGGTTTTCATGCTTCAGTGTTGCTTGGGAACTGGAATTTATAGGATTTTTCATCATAGTGTGAAGCCAAAGCCGATTGTTCATCATGACTTGAAGCCTGCTAATATCTTGCTTGACCACAATTTATTAGCAAGATTGGTGATGTGAGTCTTGCTAGGCCTGTGCCTACAAACACTACAACCAGGGTAACAGAATACAGAGACACCATCCCTGCAGGTAAATTTTGTTATATTGATCCAGAGAACTAAAGGATTGGTATCTATGTACCCATGTCTGATTTCTATGCTCTGGGAATATTATTTCTGCAATTGTATATAGAAAAACCACCCATCACTCTGACACATGCAGTTGAAAGAGTAATTGAAAATGATTGATTTCAACAAATTCTAGACAGTAATGCTGGAGATTGGCCTCTTAAGGAGGGATTATAATTATTAATTAGCAATGTTAGGATTGAAATGTGTAGAGTTGTAGCGCATGGACATATCAGACTTGGAAAAATATGTTCTGCCAGTACTAGAGAAATCCAAATCCCTAACTGATGGTGGAAGTTTTGTAAACGAGATTTGTCTAACATAGGTGGCAGAGACGGCCTTATTAAGTTGATAAAGTTTCAAGGAAGAATTTAAACGGTTTCAGTTTTAAAAGGCAGAGGATCAGCAGTCAAGTGAATCAGTTCTAGGTTTGGAGGAACAACATCAGCATAATTCCAAATTTCCAGTGATTAAAGATTATCAGTCATAGAGTCATTTCGCTATTTGAGGACATTTCCAAATTTTCAGAGATTACATGAGAATATTCAGGCAGCATTAAGAGCATTCAAAGGATACAATTGGCATATTAGGCAGTAGATGTGAATTTGGTCCCGATTTGAAGGCATTCAGTTCTCAATTCTTTACACCTTCCTAGAACAAATTAGAAATATTTTTTATTTTTAGCAGTGTTGAAAATATCGGTATTGGCAAAATATCGTTGAGGGTCCTTAAAAAATCTTATCGGCAATATCAGCAAAAATATCGGCAAACATAAAAAATCATTTTTTTCATATTTTTAAACATTAGCTGATATTTTCAAAACATGGCGATATTTAGCCGATATTTTTAAAACATGGCGATATTTAGCCAATATTTTCAAAATATGGCAATATTTAGCTGACAATTAGCCAAAAATTTTCAAAATATCCTGATATTTTCAAATGTGAAAATATCGCAATATTTACCTGCCGAAATATCGTTTGCCTGAAAATATCACGTTATTTGCGATATTTCGTCGATATTATAACACTGATTTTTAGCATATCGTTAAATTTTTATTCCTGAAGATTATAACTGCTTCAATATTATGATTTTCTATATATTCTTTCTTTTTTATTGTAAAAGGGTTGGCTTTTGGGAACCCAAACTCTTGAATATTGTAACAACCTGATATTTCAAAGTTTTTAATTAAAGATCTCTGGTTTTTGCTTCTGCCAGATTTTGTTTCATGTGTACGTGCTTTCCTGTGTCACATATTCTTTTCATCATATATTTTGTAATTATATCAATTATTGGAAAGGTTTAGGTTGAGATTCACAGCTTCTCTGACATCCCCAGCAAGGTTATGTTCAATTCTAGGCAGATTAAGTAAACATATTGTTAATTTTGATCTCCTCTGCATCTCTAGATTACTGTTATTGCACAATTGAAATTTATATTTTGTTGAGTTAATTAAGCATCTTCCCATGCTTTTCAATCTTATCTGTTGATATAAGTGTTCAGACAAAGCATAAATGTTAGCTGATAGTCTCTAAAGTCTTCTACCCAGGCCTTCAAGTTGTTGATTAGTCTATCATAGTTGGATGTTGGCACTTTGAATGGGTCTCTTAAAGGGAGGGTTTATTTGTTAAGCAGAGATTTGTGACTCATTAGTAACCACTCTTCCAAAAACCCCTAAATCTGACCATTATGCTTGATAGGTTGTTGTTCAGTGATGGGGAACAACAAAAAGCCTCGTAACATTGAGGAAGCCCCCTCTGGTTCAAGGGCCAGCTTCAACCTAAAGCAGATTGAGTTGCTTGGCGTAGTCTCCAACCAATAAACTACCTTCAAGAAATAGAAACAACAACGTCTATCAAGGAACTCTCAAAGAACATCCCAGCCCCTATGAAGCGATAAACTACTCATCATTAGCGGAGGATTATATTATCACTATTACTCTATACATCAATGAAGCTTATTAAGCAAGCCATGTTAAATGAATAAAAAGGCAAATATGGGGCTTGGAAAAAAAAGGCAAGGGAGGGCACATTAAGCAACTAAGCACTCCCTCTACAAAGGCACTCATGGACAATGAATTTCACATAACCTAGTGTAAGACTATGACACCTTTCATATAGTAAACCCCAAGCCATAATGCCTAGCACTTCTACCTATCATTTAAAAGGGTTGACTTAGAAACTATTCCTCCCTTTAGCGTTTGAAACATCTAATAGGGTCATGTGATAACCCTCCCATACCTAAGTATGGTAAATTGTGCATGATCATAAGCTAGTAAGACATTTAAATATGATGTTTGTGTGAAGCGTGACACCTTTTGTGAAGTAAACCCCAACCCATAACACCTAGCACTTCTACCTATCATTTAAAAGGGTCGACTTAGGAACTATTCCTCCCTTTAGGGTATGAAACATCTAATAGGGTCATGTAATAACGCTCTCATACCTAAGTATAGGAAATTGTGCACAATCATAAGCTAGTAAGACATTTAAATATGATATTTGTGTGAAGTACTTTGATGCCTTTGACATTGAGTATGGTCCACCATGACGCATTTATGGTTCTTGAACCAATGATGTTGATCTCACTTGATTCTTTGAGTATGTGTTACATGATTCTTCCAAGCACAATTAAGATCCCTTAAGGGATGATATGATACTTCTCCAACTATTCATAGATGATGTCCAACCATTTTGACGATGACATAGAGAATTTTGACAAAGGAAGTTGGGCACCTTTTCAGGGACGTTGACCTTGGAGGTGACTTGGCATAGTTGATGAGACCCTCCCTCAACCTCAAGAGCTTGGATGTTGGTGATCTAGGCTATGACGTTGCTTGGAGATTAGTTATGCCTAGGCGATGACAGGCACTCTCAAGCTAACATTGTACCTTCTTCATGAAGAGATGATTGAGGATGATGATGACTTAGTATCCCTCTAAAGGTGATTTCACACCTTCTACCTATTGAATTTTGTAGCTATGGTCGGTCTTCATAATTTATATTTTATCCCTTGAAATATGTAGTGAAAATGTAACACATGTTCTTCATGTCATTATTATTGATTAGCCCTTGAAAAGATATTTCAAATCTCAAAAGAGAAGACTTTGAATTTTGAAATTTGATTTTTGGCTCCAAACTTGTTAAGTAGGACTTCGTTCAAGTCAAGTCAACCCCAGTGAAGAGACACCCATTCGAACAGGAAAAACACTATCTACAGAGCACTCGACCTCCTCCACAAGGCAACATTCAATCTCTCTCACAAGACAAGATATATTTTGGGAATCACTAAGGATTTATGGGCATCACTAAGACTGTTGCAGGTCCTAAATTTTATTATTTGTTTGATTATGATAAATTTGATATGCTTATATTTGTGTTGTATCTAGATTACCTGGTCCCAACAGTTAGTTTAAAAAACTCTATCCCATGGTATAATAAGAAACTGGCAAGTGAAGTTGACATGAAGGACATCAACCTCATGTGTTATTTCTTGGTCTTGGAGGTTTGGTTGAGTTGAGGTGAGCTGGTCCTCGAACAGGGGTAAGTAAGCAATTGAGATTCTAAAGAAGTTTTAGATAATGGACAATAAAACCTAGGCTAATTTTATGATACATATTTTGAAGTTTTGAGTAGATTCAGATTCAAATTTGGTTGATTCGTCAATGTACAAAAAGTAGATAGGTTCCCTAACATGTATGGTAGACTTTAGCAGTCAAATTTCTATGTCGATGAGATCCCTTGTCTCACAAACAAGGGGGATCATACACCAATTTAGTGTCCAACTTGGCTATTAATATTGTTGGGTTGTGTTATATTCTTTCCACGACTAACCCACGTAGTGAACCGGGGGGTTAGAGGGGGGGCGGAGCCGCCGCTTCGCCGCGCCGATTGCGTAGCGAGGGGGTCACAGGGGGGGCGGCAGCCCCCCCTGTCCGAGGGGTTTGAGGGGCGCGGAGCCCCCCTCTACGGGGTTCAGGGCAGCGCCCCGAAAAAAAAAATTTTGGACCCTATATTAGGTTGGGCAAACCTACCTATGGTTTTTCAGTCCATAGTTTTGTATGCGATGGTTTTCGGTCCATGGTATTGGATGCTTCGGCATGTATAAATATGTATTGTAACATTGAAAGGAATATAATGAAAAATCAAGCTGGTAGTCTTGGTTTTGAGATCCAGTGGGAAATCTCTGTGTATATGTGTTTTATGTGTTATGCTCTCGCATTTTTTCCTGTGATTTAGAATTCGTATGCAGGTAATTTCTGTACGGGGTTAAAACCTACATTTGGTATCAGAGCTGTTTTGGCTTCAAGGGGACGCCTTTGTTGCTGAGGGGTTTCGCTCGGGTCTGTGGTAGACCCTGTTCAGTGGGAGATCTGTGAGATCGATTCTGGTGGTGAAAGAAGATGGCGAGCAGCAGAAAGATAGAGATAGAGAATTTCAATGGTTAGAGTTTTGAGTTGTGGAAACTCAATATGGAGGATTTGTCGGTGGATAAAGATCAGTGGATCACGGTAGATCCGGGTACTAAACCAACGGGAGTGACCGATGAAGAATGGAAGAAGTTGGATCGGAAGGCAAAGAGCACAATACGATTGTGTGTCTCAGATTCAGTATTGTTGAATGTATCAGGGGAAGCTACGGCGAAGGCTTTTATGGGACAAGTTAGGGACTTTGTACCAATCTAAGTCTCTGGTGAATAAACTGTTCCTGCGGAAAAAGCTGTATAACCTGAGGATGAAAGATGGAGACTCGGTGATAGAGCATCTGAATGCATTTAATACTGTGGTAAGTCAGTTATTATCTGTTGATATTAAAATTTCAGATGAAGATAAGTGCATCAGTTTGTTGTGTTCTCTACCAGACTCGTGGGATAGTCTGGTTATTGCAATAGGTAGCAATGCAACTGCTTTGCAGTTTGATGAAATAGTCTCAGCCTTGCTGACGGAGGAGATGAGACGTAAAAATATGGACAACCAAAATGGTGATGCCTTGTCTATACGAGGATGGTCCCAGAACAGAAACAAAAATAAGTCATCGAGTGGGAGATCTAAATCTAGAGGGAGATCTAAATCTCCAGGAAAACCTATAAAGGTGGTATGCTGAAATGCAGAAAGGAAGGGCACTTCAGAAGGGAGTGTTAATCTAAAGCTCCTGATAAAGGAAAGGGATCTGATGATGCTCCTTCTGCAGAGGCGAAAACCACCTCAGATGAAAGGTGGGGATGTGTACTTGGCTTCTTCAAGTACACATGTAGATCATGAGGCATGGTTGATTGACTCAGGTGCATCCTTTCACTTCACTCCCCATAGAGAGTGGTTCTGCGAGTATGAGAAATACGATGGTGGTGATGTCTTCTTATGAGATGATAGGAAGGCTAGAATCATTGGTCGCGGAAAAGTAAAGTTGAAGTTGCAAGGTGGAAGGGTTAGAACCCTTCCGGGTGTTCTGCATATTCCTGCGTGGGCCATAAATCTGATTTCTGTAAGCAAGTTGGATGATGCAGGTGTAAAGATAGTGTTCGAGAAGGATACCTGCAAGATGGTT
>APFE030227788.1:0-49958 GCA_000404065.3 Pinus taeda
TATAGTTTTAATAACACCTCTTTTAAGAATTTTAATTAGTATCACTCTGCTTCTATATTTACTTGCCGTGCATGCTACTTGTTTTACTTTTTTTTCACTTGTTATTGTCTTTACCATAGGACAAGGGAGGGAGGCAATGTGAGGTCCAACCTGTCACGCCCACGAGTCATGTGTGCAATGTGTGACGAGGTGGGGTGATGTGCCCTTGGTTAAACGTGATGAGCTAGCATGCGATGAGTCAGTGGGCAACAAGTTGGAGAGTGGCGAGTTGGTTGCAACGAAAGTTGCAACATTTGGACGAGTTGGCATGCGACGAGCCAACGAAGATGGAAATTTGGCTAAGTGTCAAGACTCATGAGGAGGCAACCTTATACGCAGTGTGGTCAGGTGAGTGAACATAGTAGGGCGACAAGATGGGCGAGCCGACGTTGAGTGGGGGCATGGTTGACTGGATTGGGGGTCGGCTTGGGCAAGCTGACCCGCGTTGAAACCATGGTGATGGTTATAAGAAGGAAGAATGCATGGTTGGAGAAGACACACAACGAACTCACACAAAACATTCACAAGTGTAACTTGAAGTGCGAGTGGGTAGCCATATGGAGGAAGCTGAGGTGCAGGCGGTGCGAGGCCGTGAGGCAAAGGTGCAACAAAATCGCAGAACGGACGAGTCACGGTTCGAGTGAACCAGGCAAGCCGCAGCGTGGGTCTGCCCGTGGGTGGACGCAGGCAGGTGAACCATGTGAAGGCGAGTTGGGCAAGCAGTTGGATTGGCGAGTCAGCAGACCGGGCGAGCGAGCAGAGTTGGCGAGTGGGAAGGTGTCACGCCCTCGGATCTCGGGCAGGCGTGCACGATGGCGCGAGCGCCTCGTGCACGACGACGGGCATGTTTCGGCATGACAATAGGCGAACCTCCGACACTTGGACGATGAGTTGTTGGGCGAGCTACGACATCCGGCGAACGACGACGGGCTGTGGATGAGCTGCAGCAAGTTGGGACGCGGGTGCAGCTACCCGATTCGGCAAACAGGTTATGGTTGAGGCTTGGGCGAGCTGAAACGGTAGCGAGCAGCATGTGACGAAAGATCGTCACATGTGCGACATAAAAACATGACGAGAGCACTTAGGCCAAGATATGGCTAAGTGTTGGATGAAATATTAATGTACATAAAAACATGTGTTATAATGACTTATACGCATAAGTAAATATGCGTGAATTAATAAGAAAATATAACATATGGTTTATATGCATATATATAAATATGTGTATGAATAAAAATATAATATTAACACATGTACGTGGGCTTATATATGTGATAATGGGGTCAGCCATGTAGATGCACCCCCATTAAAACATAAAGGAGGACGTATATGCATAAATAAAGTGAAGCCGACATGTTTATTGGATGTTTGTGGGCTTACACATAATATGGTGGGGTCGGCCATGGGTTATGCACCCCCCTTAACGTTATGGAGATAAGCGTATAAATATGGAGAGCATGAGGCTCATTTTATCATCATCCACTTTCGCTCTTCACTCCTCTTCGCATAAGGACAAGGAAGATATGTGAAGGCCTCATGAAATGCGCATTCTCTTATGTGCATGAATGAGGAAGTGACATCGCATTTTTCAGACTTGGTTGTGTGAAGTATAGGCTCGGTTGAGGAAGGTTGTTCTACATGATATGGCCAGGTTGTGAAGGAGTTTTGTACACGGTTGGGTGCAGAATTGTATGAGTATCTTGGGTGACCGTGTGGGTACCCGCTCATAAGCAAAGGTGCAGAATTGTGTATGTAAAAGGCTTCTCATGCCTTGTTGTAATCATTCTTAAGTGTTGGCCGTGGACATTGCCTGGCACACTTGTATTGTTGTATTATTGAAGAAGATTCATAATATAATATTCGGGCAGAATTTACCGGGAGTTGCCCCTCCCATTCTACATTGTTGTTGCAATTGCTATTCGGTTTAAATTGCTCATGGAATGCTAAGAATGGTTTATAATGAATTATGAAGATTAACGCTTTTACATGGTTATAAGATAACGGTTAAAGTATGTTAATATCGGTTAAGGCATAGTCCATATATTCGGTTATTGAACAAATAAACATACACGGTGGTGCCGCACCCGCCCAATAAGAAAAAAAAAGATTGGGGGCGTGACAGTTGGTATCAGAACTCGGTTTAGAGCTGGTGAGCACGATTTCTCGTGACAGTGGAGACAGGTACTTGCGAAGTGAAGGAAGTCGTTTTCACACGAAGTGAAACAAGGGCCGGTTCATGATTGCAGGGACTTGGTAAAGCTGGTAAAGGTTGGAACCGGGTTTCGTGGAGTAGTGCAGACGGTACTACGTGCTGGTCATATGATTTGGGCACTTGTCAGGTGGACAAGCGGGACTGCGTATGGACAGGTATACACGGTTTATGCGTTTGGACGAAGTACGAGCCGGGGAAGACGAAGAACAAGGCATGGCAAGTTTGGAAGAAGGCGAAAGGAAGCTCTTGCTTACCTTATACAGGTTGAAGCGGTTAATGAAAGAGCATCCCCGAATTCGTGACGAGCTTGCAGTCTTGGAGAAGAACGTTGAAGATGAGCTTCTTCAACTTGGTTGGGTAATGGAGCAAGATCAGGTTGTTGATTGTACTACCAAGGAAGAGGAAGTTTTGATGACCGATGATGTTGCAGACATGACCGTGACCGAGGATGGACTTGAACTTGATCAAGTTGGACCAGGATTGTGCAGTTTGCATACATACATAAATGAGGACACTCGTATGGAAGAACACCATGATGATGAGGACATGATGGATGATGAACTTGACGCTGATCAAGTTGAGCCAGGATCATGCAACTTATCAACATGGATGGATGGTACTCGTGTTTCATTTGGGCATTTGGTAGATGGACCGTGTGCTGAGAGAGGCAAAACCAGTTTGTCGTTGCTATGGAGCATCTTACCATGGGTGTTCATGATGGAACCTTGTATGGAAGAACAAGGATTGTTGATGTTTGCAGGACTTGTTGGGGTTGATTGTGACCTTGTGGCAGAAGGTACAAAGGCCCTTGACAAGGGTGGAACTTGATGATCATTGTGGATGATTGGGTTGTGCTTTAGCCACATGGCTAAGTGCCCGGCATGGCTCATGGACAGTTTAAAAGGGCACACACTTGGTGATGTTTTGGGTGGACTTCTCATGGCCGAGACCAAGAGCAAGTCTTGGTGACACTTAGGTGGAGGAGCTATGATGAAAGAAATTCATGACATGACTTGATGATGAGGTTGGTGACCGAGTTCACTAAACCGAAGATGGACTTGCTTTGTGGAGCATGGCAATCTTATGCAGGGACATATTGTAGGCGCACTTGTGGAGATGACACTTATGAACATCCAATGAGGTGTGACCTGGCATGGATGTTGAGCAGATGGATTTGTTTTGTGACATGGAGACTTATACTACAAGCCTATGGGGAGGTTGTACACTCTTGTGCAACAAAGCCGTGGACTTGGATGGAGTTATGGGTGACTATGGAGCATTCCTACTACATGGAGAGCTGAGGCATCTTGCATGGACCTTTGGCCGAGACTTGTATGCTTGCTGAGATGTTGGTTGGGGATGGTTTATGGAGCTCATGATGATGATGATGCCTTGGTGGCTACACTTGGGTATGGGTTGAGCCAAGACTCAACTTCTTCTACACATGGGAGCTGATTGATCTTTGATCATGGGAAGCACATGGAGACATGGGAAAGGTGTTCTCTTGAGGCACTTGACTTGGTGATGAAGTGCTCTCTTGGAACACTTGACTCGACACTTGATGAAGAAGTGTTCTCTTAGAACACTTGGATGACTTGAGGGATGGCACATTGCAGATGTGATGGAGGTAGCTTCATGGACATGAATGTGGCAAACCGAGAGTTGATTGATGAGTTGATCTCTTCACATGGAGGAGGCACACTTATGGATGATGTTAGGATTGATGTGGCTAAATTCATATAGCACATTGGTACCAAACGTCATCGACATGTTGCAGATGGGATGAGGGCGACTTCATGGACCTGGGCATGGATTACTTATGAGGATGGAGACTTGATCGAGTCAGGATGTGACAAGGATGCTTTGAGGAACGACTGATGGTGGCATGAGGATGTGCATTCTCATGGTTTGGGCGTGATGGTTGGATTAGCTACCCAACTAGTTCAGACATGGGAGCTGGCAGTGTGCAGAGATATGTTGACATCATGTTGGAGTATCAGGGCAGCAGTTCACATGAGGACGACATATGGATTGAGATGACTTCCTGTTGATGATGATCTTGGTGGAGAGCTACCGAGATGATATGTTGTCGAGGATGACAACGATTTCAGGTGGAGGAGGATGTCACGCCCTCGGATCTCGGGCAGGCGTGCACGATGGCATGAGCGCCCCATGCACGACGACGGGCGTGTTTCGGCACGACGATAGGCGAACCTCCGACACTTGGACGACGAGTTGTTGGGCGAGCTACGACATCTAGTGAACGACGACGGGCTGTGGACGAGCTGCAGCAAGTTGGGACGCGGGTGTAGCTACCCGACTCGGCAAACAGGTTACGGTTGAGGCTTGGGTGAGCTGAAACGGTAGCGGGCAGCATGTGATGAAAGATCGTCACATGTGCGAAATAAAAACATGACGAGAGCACTTAGGCCAAGATATGGCTAAGTGTTGGACGAAATATTAATGTACATAAAAACATGTGTTATAATGACTTATACGTATAAGTAAATATGTGTGAATTAATAAGAAAATATAACATATGGTTTATACGCATATATATAAATATGTGTATGAATAAAAATATAATATTAACACATGTACGTGGGCTTATATATGTGATAATGGGGTCAGCCATGTAGATGCACCCCCATTAAAACATAAAGGAGGACGTATATGCATAAATAAAGTGAAGCCGACATGTTTATTGGATGTTTGTGGGCTTACACATAATATGGTGGGGTCGGCCATGGGTTATGCACCCCCCTTAACGTTATGGAGATAAGCGTATAAATATGGAGAGCATGAGGCTCATTTTATCATCATCCACTTTCGCTCTTCACTCCTCTTCGCATAAGGACAAGGAAGATATGTGAAGGCCTCATGAAATGCGCATTCTCTTATGTGCATGAATGAGGAAGTGACATCGCATTTTTCAGACTTGGTTGTGTGAAGTATAGGCTCGGTTGAGGAAGGTTGTTCTACATGATATGGCCAGGTTGTGAAGGAGTTTTGTACACGGTTGGGTGCAGAATTGTATGAGTATCTTGGGTGACCGTGTGGGTACCCGCTCATAAGCAAAGGTGCAGAATTGTGTATGTAAAAGGCTTCTCATGCCTTGTTGTAATCATTCTTAAGTGTTGGCCGTGGACATTGCCTGGCACACTTGTATTGTTGTATTATTGAAGAAGATTCATAATATAATATTCGGGCAGAATTTACCGGGAGTTGCCCCTCCCATTCTACATTGTTGTTGCAATTGCTATTCGGTTTAAATTGCTCATGGAATGCTAAGAATGGTTTATAATGAATTATGAAGATTAACGCTTTTACATGGTTATAAGATAACGGTTAAAGTATGTTAATATCGGTTAAGGCATAGTCCATATATTCGGTTATTGAACAAATAAACATACACGGTGGTGCCGCACCCGCCCAATAAGAAAAAAAAAGATTGGGGGCGTGACAGTTGGTATCAGAACTCGGTTTAGAGCTGGTGAGCACGATTTCTCGTGACAGTGGAGACAGGTACTTGCGAAGTGAAGGAAGTCGTTTTCACACGAAGTGAAACAAGGGCCGGTTCATGATTGCAGGGACTTGGTAAAGCTGGTAAAGGTTGGAACCGGGTTTCGTGGAGTAGTGCAGACGGTACTACGTGCTGCATAATTTGGGCAACAATGTGTTTTGATTATAATATTTAAATAAGCCAAAAAATATTTATTTTAAACATAAATTACCCAAAATTATATATATAGGTATTATTAAATAACAAAATTATAAATAAAAATACAAAAATCATTAAAATTCTTATTATATGCGAATTTACAAATTATATATTCTTATCCAAATATAAAACAGCATTCAACATTTTATTATTAAAAATTTTAAAAATTAACTTTAAATTAAATATAAATCACAATTCAAAATAATAAAAATATAAACCAAAAATTCTTTTTAGAAATAATATATTCCGCATACTCATGCTGTATTGATTTTATAATTAATATTAAAATATTAATTATAATATAAATATATATATTACACAAGCACCATTAACTAAATGGTTTTCCCACTAAATCATTATATAAAATTATATGAATAGCCACATTCAACTTCAACTCCTACGGAGGAGGAGATCTTCCCACTAATAAATATGTGATAGTATTTTTTATTTGAAAATAAAAAAATATTGACTTTATATAAACTATGCATTAATTATTACATTTAAAAAATGTTATGAATTGGACCTACATTTGAGATTATTTACTGTTCAATTGATATTATATCACATTTCTGGTATTTGTAACAAAATTTCCCACTTATTCATAAATTATAGAATATAGTTTTAAAAAATAATAAAATAAATTTGAATAAATAAAAAATGATATTATATATAATAATTAAAATCAAAATTTAATAATTAGTTAAAACTAATTTATTGTCCTTTAATTGCTGCGATGGTCCGGCTAGGGTTCTGAAATGCTCCCTACGGTAGCGCCGACAACCTGCAACAAGAGACTTCTATTGCGCTTGACGCCCCTGCTCCAATTCAGACCTGACGGGGAGAAGCGACTGCCATGAGCCCGACTCAGGGGGGGGCGTCGCAGCCCTCCCCTTCAAACCTCAAATCAAACGAGGAAGTCATCTTTGGATCCTTTGATCCGGATCTTCTCTGTCAAGGGCAGAAGAATCAAGAAGACAACAGCAACTCGCAGAGCGATCGAGATCCAAAGAAGGACAGACCACAGGTCACCTCCTCGACCTGCCGCCCAATAGCCAAGGAAAGACCGAGAATAGAGTTGCATGGAGACATCATTGACAGCCGCATCGAGTTCATGCAAGATCATGCAGTCATAGGAAAGTTCATAGGGTTTTGGCCAACTGAAAGAGCCCTAAGGGGCTGGATAGCTGCCAAATGGAAGCCCAAAGGAGATGTCACCCTTCAATTATGGGCAAAGGGCTTCTTCACAGCCATATTCTACTGTTTGGAAGATAAGCATCGAATACTGGGTGGGGGACCGTACTTCTTCAACTCGACAGGGCTATACCTCAGAAACTGGAAACCCCGATTCAACCCCGACAATGAAGATCTGGCTTGGGCTCCCGTCTGGATCAGACTCTTCTCGCTCCCGGAGGAATATTGGGAAGAGCAATGCCTAATGAAGATCGGCAATGGAGTGGGAAAATACATCAGGACTGCTGAGGAAACAAAAAACCGTAAGTTCATCTCTTATGCCCGAATCTGTGTTTTCATTAGGCTCAATGAGGCCCTTCCTGACTATGTCACTCTAACCCATAGAGACGAGGAATGGATCCAGCCTCTAGACTACGAGCATGTCCGTTTTAGATGCCGAAGATGCCATGTGATAGGACATTTATTCAGGGACTGCCCCCTCAATGCTAAAACCAGCGCTCCTGAGACCTCTGATACCTCCCCCCAAGATGGCTTTACCAAAGTCACGAACAGGAAACGCATGCACAAGAAGCCTCAAAATGGGCCAAAGCCCCAGCCATCTAAAACCCAAAACCATGCATCCAAGAACAGCTATGAGTCTCTAGGCAACCTCCCAGAGGATTCCACCCCCACCCATGAAAGCATGCCCCCCCTAGCTTCCTCATCAGTGCCCCCCTCTCCTCCCCAACCCCCCCCCTTCCTCTCCCTCCTTCCCTCCCCCTGCCTCCTCCTCCCCTCCCCCTGCCAGCTTTCCCTCCTCTTCCAATAATCCTCCCATCATTATCCCATCAATTCTAAATAAGCATCAAGCAACTCCAGAGGAATTTATCATCAACATGGAGATGGATGATAAAATGAAGTCCACGCCCGCCTCAGAAATTCCCCAGGAAGACACCAATCAGGTGCAAATCATGGAAGAAGAGCCAGAAAGTATTGATCTACATGGTCTGGACATAATAGAGCTAGAGCTATGCTGCCAAAAGCAAGCGTTTGAAAGAATCTCCGATGCTAATATAGAAAAGCTAGAGGGGGTCATATCCAGAGCGTTCCACCAACACCAACTTGGCATCCAATCCAGAGGTACATGGGTAGACAATCAGTGACCAAAACACTCTAAGAAAAGAGGAAGGAAGACATATCTCCAGAGAACCATAGAGATTGGAAAAATCCTGGTCAACTCAGGTAGATATGCGAAGTTAACGAAGTACTACAAGCCTACCCAAAACAGTTAAAAGATGAAGCTCGTATCATGGAATGTACGAGGGCTCAACAGCCCAGGAAAATCTAGACTGTTAAAGAACATGATCAAATTGGAAAGACCTCAGATTTGTTTTCTCCAAGAAACAAAATGCACC
Organism: Pinus taeda; assembly: GCA_000404065.3. NCBI lineage: Eukaryota > Viridiplantae > Streptophyta > Pinopsida > Pinales > Pinaceae > Pinus > Pinus taeda. The sequence goes on from APFE030227788.1 coordinate 8,558, forward strand.
AGCGACCGACTGGACAGCATTCTCTCAAAAATATGGCCTGGATGTAGATCAATGGCCGTGGATGCAACAGGCGCCTCAGGGAGTCTTGCCATAGCATGGAACCCCCAATCCATCACACTCACTAACTTCCATGCAACTCATCACCTCATGCAAGCGACCTTTCACTTTCTGGGTACCAACATCCATGGGAATATAACCAATGTCTACTTCCCGCAAGATGTAGGCAATAAGAAGATACTCCTAGACAACATCGAAGTGCTCAACAGGCATAGGCAATATCCGCTCTGGATTGCAGCAGGGGACTTCAACATGATAACCAGGACGGAGGAGAAAATTGGGGGCCGATCTCGTATGGAGCCTGAGGTGCATCACTTCAAGGACTTCATCGCAAATGCCTCCCTCATAGACATGCCTTTCTGCAATGGCACCTACACCTGGAGCAACCGCAGAGGAGGATCCTCTGAGATTGCCTCAAAACTGGACCGCTTCTTGATCTTGGACAACGCAGTCCACCTCGGCGGAGATCTCACAGCGGAGATTCTAGCCTACTCAGGATCAGATCATTGGCCAATTGCTCTCCTTTGGCAAAGACCAGGGGACAAAACCAAAAAACCCTTCAGGTTTGAGGCCTTCTGGTTAACTCATCCTGCATTCAAGGACTTCATCAAAAACACATGGGCCTCCTTCATTCCCCCAGAGGGCTCCAAAATGTTCCAGCTCCAGCAAAAGCTTCGCTTTCTGAAAGGGAACATAAAGCGTTGGAACAGAGAAACCTTCGGCAATATATTTGACGCTCAAAAGGAGCTCCACAAAGAGCTGAAGGCCATCCACCAGGAAGTCATAAACTCCGGTCACACAGAGGCCACTTTAGACAGAGAACGGCACATAACCAAGCAGATTGATGAAAGAAGGAAGCAAGAGGAAATCTACTGGCGACAAAAGTCTCGGATACAATGGCTAAAGGAAGGGGAGTGCAACACCAAATTCTTCCATCAAAAAATGGTCCAAAGGAGGATGCACAACCAAATCCCCTTTATCATCAACCATGATCGGGTAAGGGTCGAAGAGCATGGGCAAATAGAAGAGGTTCTTCTCAATCACTTCCAGCAGGTTCATAGGGAGCAAGAGGAAAACCGACATAGAGCAATCGGCAAAATCACCAGCAACATACCAAAATTAATAACAGCGCAGCACAACGAAATTCTCATGAGCCCAATCAACGCCCAGGAGGTTGATGAGGCAATGGGGCAGCTCAAGGAAGGTAAATCTCCCGGACCCGATGGGTTTACTACCACGTTCTTCCATGCTTTTTGGGATATGATCAAAGGGGAGGTATGGCAGGTTGTCGAGGAATCCAGAGCGAAGCGTTAGTTGCTCCCAGCCCTTAATTCCACCTTCATCACCCTTATTCCCAAAGAAGAGAATTCCCTCACTCCTGAAAAATTCAGACCCATCGCCCTCTGCAATGTCCTCTACAAAATAATCTCCAAAGTCATAGCCAACAGACTAAAACCCCTTCTGCCAATGATCATCTCGCCGGAGCAATCGGGTTATGTTGAAGGGAGGCAGATTATGGACGGCATTATTCTCACGCATGAAATCATCCACTCTCTTAAAAGCTCCAAGCAAGCTGGGATGCTACTCAAGCTGGACCTCTCCAAAGCCTTCGACAAGCTCAGTTGGTCATATATTGAAAATATGCTGAAAGCTTTTGGTTTCTGTCACTCCTGGATCTGATGGATAATGAGCCTCATCTCATCAGCCCATTTTTCCCTCCTTGTTAACGGTCTCCCCTCCCGCCCCTTCAAACCTTCTAGAGGAATTAGACAAGGGGACCCCCTCTCCCCCTTCCTCTTCATCATTATGGCTGAGGGTCTCGGAAGACACCTCAAACAAGCTCTCCTCTCTAACCAGTTAAAAGGGATTTCCATTCATAACTCCCCTGCATCTTCCCACCAGCAATTTGTTGATGATACTATGCTCTATGGATACCCCTCAGCGCAGGAAGCATCCCGCCTAAAATCCCTGCCCAAGGACTTCTCAGACGCCTCGGGCCTGCATGTAAACAATGCCAAATCCCAAATTTTCTTCTTCCATACTCCCCCGGTGGTTAAGCATGCCATCACTCGCATCCTCGGCTTTTATGCAGCCTCTCTCCCCTCCACCTATCTAGGAGCTCCCCTCACAGCCTCAGCCATTAAACAACCGGCCTGGCGGGTTCTCTTGGAAAAATTCGAATCTAAGCTCAACCTCTGGACCTACCGCTCCCTCAATATGGCTAGCAAGGCGGTGCTAATCAAATCTATCCTTCAAGCCATGCCTCTCTACCTTTTCTCCATCCTAGCTGCTCCAAAATGGGTTCTGAAAAGATTAAGGAACCTTCAGAGAGATTTTCTATGGGGAAGCTCTGCTTCTCATCGCAAGTGGGCTCTTGTAAAATGGGAAACGATTTGCAAACCCAAAAGCACAGGAGGCATCGGACTAAGAGACCCTGAGAGTAGTAATATCATCATGAACACCAAGATCTGGTGGCAATGGCTAACCAATCCAGGCAAGATATGGGCCAGCATCTGGACTGCCAAATACACTAACAACAGCCCCCAGAAGGAGATCATCAGATACGAGCCCATAGTCAATGGCTCTCTCATCTGGAACGCAGCCAAGCAACACCACCAGTTCATCCTGAAGCACAGCTTCTGGGAAATACGAAATGGGAGGAGCGTGCGGTTTTGGACGGATGCCTGGAATCAGCAACCCAAACTTTCCAACATTCTTCCTCCAAGGTTAATTCCAGACAGACAGGAATAGCAGCTCGCAACGGTCCATCAATTCTGGAAGCAGGACTTGGCAAGCGGGTTCAGACAATGGTGCCCGAGCAACCAAATCACCACAAATGCCACCAAGCAGGAGGAAATCACTCTGGAAGAAGAGTTAAGAAAAAGAAGCATAAGAATGGAGAACAGTGAAGACATTCTCAGATGGGGATATCGCCCAAAAGGAACATACACCACTTCGGAAGCTTACTCTCTCTCAACTCTTTCCGATATCAGACGAGACCCTCTATGGAACCAAATCTGGAGCTTCAAAGCCTGGCCGAAAATTTCTCACCTCCTATGGATGGTAGGGCATAAAAAGATTCTCACTTGGGACAAATTAAGAAGGCGCAACTTTCATGGGCCCTCAATCTGCCACAACTGCTTCAACAACGAAGAAAATCTACAACACCTTCTGGACACTTGCCCACTAGCCAGCAAGCTATGGGATCAGGTCAGCTTCAGATGCCAGCTACAAGGTAAAAAACCTGGAGACATTATCGACACCATCAGACAATGGCCAAAAAGTCCCTATGACAGTGAGATTCTTAATCACTTATGGAACATCATTCCAGGAATCGTAATCTGGAACATATGGAAAGAAAGGAACAGGAGGATCTTCAAAAACCAGAGTTTGACCACAGAAGAGATCTGGATTAGAATGCACAGCAACCTCAAAGAGACAATGCACCTGAAATCCTGGACCAAAGAGGACCTTCCCACCAAGGACAAAGAGCAAAACATTCTAAACAACTGGAAGTTAGAGCTGCCTCACAAAATTGCTTCCCAAAGAGCTAAGAAAGGCAATAACGAAGAGAACAGAAAATGGACTACCCCACCGGCTAACACGTACAAATTAAATTTTGATGGGGCATCTAAAGGCAATCCAGGGCCTGCAGGCCATGGAGGAATCATTCGTGATCATAAGGGCAACACCATTCTAATCTATTTCGGGAATATAGGCTGGGACACCAATAACTCAGCAGAACTGGAGGGTCTCTGGCAAGGGCTACTTGAGGCCAAGCGTCAGAACCTCCATCCTCTTATCATAGAAGGAGATTCCCAAATCATCCTAGGCATGGTCGCCCGCATTCATAATGGCTCTCAAACCAGGAAAGTAGCCGACAGTTGGAGGCTGGAAGCCAGATTACACAACATTGCTCAAGAGCTGCATAATCACAGAGCTATCTCCTTTCACCACACGAGACAAGAAGGGAACAAAGTAGCTGATCTCCTAGCCAATATAGGAGTCGAAAGTCATCTCCCATTCCTTGCAGGAAACTTGGACATCATTCCCAGTTCCCAGCAATCTCAGGAATGTAAGATTCTTCTTCAAAATGACATTGATCCCCCGGATGCAGGTGCCACAGATCAGTGGGAGGTTAAGCCACCTGGCCCCCACGTGATAGCACATGCCTCTCCCCATGCAGCTTAATTACCCAAGCTCGTCCGCCGTCAACTCAAATTCAAGTTGGGGTGGGAGCTCAGGACAGTTAATGCGGCCATGGATGACAGTAAGGCAAGAGCCGAAGGAGGGTTCGAGAATGGTGTTGGTAATTTATACCTGGTCGGGGTTGGCTCCTCGCCATTGCTCTGTGATTTATACAGTCGGTCTGGGCTCTGGCTGCCATATGCTCTGCAGTGGGGGCAAGCTTGGTGCTGGCTGGGAAGAGCGCCACCTCAGGTCATCCTCAACCTGGTTATTTCCACAGAGCACAGAGGCTCAGGTGCGGAATTTCGAAGAGAGAATTGGGAGGAAGGAAGGGGGCGGATTGAGTTTGAAGGAAAGAAGGTGGCGGTTGTTGAAAATCTGGGACGGAAGGCGAACGAATTCACCATGGCTCGGCTCCGCCATAGACAACCATGCCGAAGAGGCAGGGGCTCAAGCAGAGGTCACGGACGAGGGCAGGCAGACAGGCAGCATCACCATTGCTGCTACCAATTTTGCCACCGACGAGCCGGGGTTTCTCCTCTTCTGGCCGAGCAAGTCGTTGAGGTTGGCGGGGCGAACATGGAGGGGCCAGCCTTACCAGCATTCGGGTCTGTTGTTTTCACCCTGGGGAAGCTGGAAAACTCTCAGGGGGTCAGCGCGCACATCTCAGTGCTCTTCACAAGATCACCGGAAGCAGAAGGTGAAGGTTCACCATCAGCAGGGGAAGTTCCTCCCCCAGACATCCCAGGCCAAGATTTGCCCCTGCCTCCTCCATCAATCGAGGCCACATCCTCAGGAAAAGCTGTCATGGAAGACCCTGCCTCTTCCCAAGCAGCGAGGGCTCGCGACGCGGCCAAATGGGTTGCAATGTGGGAGGGCATTCCTGAAGGGCTCGGATGGTGTGAAATTGTGGAGGAGAAGCCACCCGCGGAGGCATCACCAGCTCAAGAACGCCCCTGACTCGGCGTCTCTCTCCCTTCTCAGGTCCTGCTTCTGTTTCATTTTGATTTTTCATAGTATGGGTATCCACCCGCTCTGGCTTTATGCAATTTCGGGTCACAGTCCATTTTGTAAAGTCTGTAGCGTAGGTGAAAGTCCGCGTGTCGGTTCTTGCCTATGTCAGTTCTTAGCTCTGTCGGTTCTTGGCTATGTCAGTAGGGACAAAGAAGAAAGCCCCGGCGTGGGCGGGTTCAGTTTTGAGTCTCTGGCCTGTTATTTTGCCTTTCCAGGTTCATTCTAATGAACCTGTAGGTTGTCCAGATGTTTTCAAGTTACATGGTTCCCCTACATGGGAGTTTTTGAACAGTTCTGTCAAGACCATGGCTTCTCAGTCGGCCATGGAATCCACGGTATTTCCAGCTACAATGCATGTAATTTCTTCTCTGTACATATAATAGAATCTTAGTCTTTTTACCGAGAAAAAAAAAAAAAAATTATTGTCCTTTAAAAAAATGTCTTTAGGTTTAAGATATTATTCAAAACATTACATTAATTTTGTTACTCACTAAAGAGACTTATGTATAATATTTGATACGAGTAATGTTAATTTTATAATTCAAACACCTTACAGAGTTGGGTTCTCAGCATTAAAAAAAGGTTTTGACCATTCAAAAAAATTACCCAATGGAAACACAATTAATTTTAACTACACATTAGAAGATACACAATTTTTTACCAAATAAATTTATTGATAATAATTAGAAATAATTGTAGTTCTAATTATGGGGTTATGGCTTATAGAAGAAAATATATAGAATAAATCTCATTAATTTTGGCTTTTATATTTGGTTCTCCTTGCTGCACTCTTGCATGTAGCATACTTTGAAAGGATGTCTGTCTAAATATTGTGCCAAGTAGGTGGTGTGTCTTTTTCTCTTTGTTTGATTTGTTTTTATAATTTATCATTGAGCTAAATCCTTAATATTAATCTCTAAAATGATTAACAGTGAATGTTAGACCACACTTCACTTGACAACGAAAATGAACACTTTTATTTTTCCTTAGTTTCTTTAGGTCAATAGAAAACATAATAAATTATGCATTTTTCCTAAGTTAGACTTAGGCTAAATTATGAAAACAACATACTTGATACTTGTGACTTATTGCATGCCTACACACTTAGGCCAATTTATAAGTGCTTTCTAGAGCTACAAGCATCAACACACCCTCTTAGTGAAGGAGGTGTTTTCACCACCTAGAATTGGTTTTACCTCTAATATTGAAAAAAATGTCCCTCACCCTAATTGATAGCACGGTTTCTCCCTCCGAACTAGAAACCTTCCCTACCATGTGGTTTGGAATATTTTTCAATGGCCTACTTCCTCTAGACGTATTCCCATAAGCTTCCTTCTCCTAAACAACTAGTAAATTCATCTTATACCATGGGAGATTCTTGATAGGCTTGGAAGGATCAATTGAGTAGTCCTTTCTCTTAATAGATCTATCGGCCTTGGTCCTCACTTCTTACAGTCAAGTTTGACAACCCTCATGACTCTCATCCACCGCGGTCAATCCCCTCTTTTTTACAACTGTAAACTCATCCACCATACAATGCAACCACATGGTATGATGTAGGAAATGTAATCTTAGCTCCTACAATATTTACCCATACACACATCCTAAAATTAAATTTGTGTCTCATTTGGTCATGGCCAAATGTGTCCTTCCTATAACACATGTATCAACTTGAAATACCATGTTAATTTTTCTGAACCCAACTTTTCTAAACCTAACATTTAGACAACTAATTTGTTGTAGATATTGTCTATCAAATAAAAGAAATGTTGGGTTATGAACATAAGAAAAAATAAGTTTTCAACAAAAGCAGAACCAGTCTCAATCATACACTAACACACACATAAATTTCTACACAATAAAATCAATTCTTAATTGACAATAATCATAACCTACTTAGGCTCTTGTCTTGGGATAATCACTCACTAAGGAAAATACATACAATAAATTTGGATCTAATCCACTTGATCAAACCCTAAGCCTTGGTAGATCTAGGTCTCCTTGTTGTGTTTGTGCCCTTTTCTCGGAACCGTCACACTTGAATGGAAGTCCTCATCCATTGTGTGAGGTTTCTTTCTCCTCCATTTCTTTTATAACTTCTCCCTAAGCTAAGTGCCTAACTCTATGTCCAATAGAAAATTACAAATTAAAATATAATCACTAAAATAAATGCTTTTACTTTTCCTTAGTTTTTGTAACTCAATAGCTAACATAATTAATTATGTGTTTTTCCTAACTTAGAACTTATAATAAATTACAAAAGTCACTTATTTAAAGCTTGAGTAAGTATCCTAGTGAATCTTTGGGTGATTTTTTAAATCAAGACACTTAATCCTACCCAAAAATACCCCCTAGATACAAACATCAACAAATAATAAATGAAAACAAATTTATTCACTTACTCGAAACTTGAGTAAGTATCCTAGAGAAACTTTGGGTGATTTTTTACATCACAACACTTAAGCCTATGCAAAAATACCTCCCCTAGATACAAACATCAAGAAACAATAAATAAAAACCATTTTTGTCAATTATTTGTGAGGGATAATAAATATCCAAACTGGTGTCCAAACTCAACCAAAACTTGTACAATCTTTGTGATAGTATCTTGCAATTAAGCACAACGAATCACTTTTCGGTTGAACTTTGGGGCTAAATTCAACTTAGAGTGCATCTATATAGAATATGTAATTAAATTATTCATATATAGATTATTATTTTATTTAATTTCAGCAAAAATCTCAAAAACTATGTAACTATAATTTTCCAAAATGCATTGAACCTACACCAATGATCTAGCAAGTAGAGTGCTACCAAATCTCTTGAGGTACAAACCTCTTTTAGAGCTCTAAAGAAGAGACAAAGTTTGCACCTTGAAAGATTCCATGCTTGTCTCTCTTCCGGGACATGCATAAATATATTATTTTTTTGAAGACATAAATAGATTTAGTGCATTGAAAATCCCCACTTAGAGTACACAACTTAAATGCATAATTCTAACAAATATTTGTTGTATTCCAAATAAATTTGACTAAAAATTATATACTTTAACAAGGCCACACCAACATATATATATATATATATATATATATATATATATATATATATATATATATATATATATAATATATATATATATATTATATATATATATATATATTGTCTATTTTGGAATAGGGCATAAATAGTTTAATTTAATTATCAATAATTATTAGGTGGATGGTAGGTACTTAAATTCAATGAAATATTCTAAAATATTCATAGTAACATAAAAGGTGAGATGTAGCATGAAATGTTTTGATACTTATTATGTATTAATGCATATGGCCTTTACGAACCATTTAATTGAGATGTAGCATGAAATGTATTGATTCTTATTATGGATTGATGCCTATGAGCGTTTACCAACCATTTAATTTATTTAACATGGATATTCAAAGAGCTTATTTAAGTTTTGTGTTCAGATATTTTTAAAAGTATAATAATTATACATCTTCTTCTTTTTTACCTTTAATTACTTTATTTTTCAAAAAGAAAAACATAGTTTTTATATTTTGAGAATAAAAATAAGAAAAGTACAATCACTTAATTTCTTATAAAACATTTTATCTTAGCATCCAAAATATGCTTCAGTCATACATAAAAAAGAATTAAAAACTTGTCACTCGAAAAAAAATATTAAAAAGATTAAAGGAAAATGCTGATAATAAAATACCATTGAGGAATTATGAACATGTACATTGAATGCTAGCATAAAAAAATAAAGTTATTGTGTAATAGTGAAGGATTTGAGATCATCAAATTGTTGGTTTAACTATTTGATCTCCCTTTTCCACGATTTTTAATGAAAGATTCTAGGATTCACTTTTCCATTGAACCAATCCACTATTATATTGAAAATAGCAATCAATAATAGAAACTTTCACCTACTTCTACAAAGTTAACCACAATGATCAACCAACTTCAAAATTTTAGAACCACATTCTGATGGAATAGAATGACAGTACTAACCCCACAATTCTTGCTTTCACAAGAACTATGACGGAAACCCCCATACATTTCCTTTACAGAGCACCAATATCATTTCACTAAAAGGGCTTGATCTATTTCAAGAAAAAAGACAACTTCAAAATTATGTGAAATTATTGTTGAGCATACAATATCATTATGAAAGATTCCCCACATCACAAACAAAACAATGTCAAAATTATGTGCAATTATTGTTGAGCAGACAATATCATTATGAAAGATGCCCCACATCACAAACACCCCCAGAAATTTGAAGAGGAAAAACTAAATCTTTGAACTCAAAGCCACATACTATCTTCAACAAAGTTCTCAAACCACCAAATTTTTATTTTTGGACTGAGCAAATTCTTTGCAAATAGTCTTCACGGATAAGAAAAAAACATAAAATTAAAAACAATCATTTTAATTTTTAATTACTCTTTCTAAAATCGATATAAAATTATGTTACTTCATATCTATACATTACATAGCAAAAAGTGTGAGCGAAATTATTAACTTATAATATCAATTGAAATTAATTAAATATATAAAATCATTTTTTCCTTGATCCTAACCAATAATAACTATTATATTTTTATTATTTTAAAAAATTCTAATTTTAAGACCAAAACAATTGAACCTCTTGCACTAAAGGATACGAGAAAAATATTTAATGCACCTCTTGATGCAATGAATAAAACAACTTTGCTTTTGGGTTTTTGCCACTGTCTGATTGATTTAAACAAAGCAAAAGTTTGTAAAATTCTACAACTTACTATTTCGATTGCTTAAATTGATTTAAAAGAAAGCAAACATGTTTTTTGATTGGTAGAGGTCGTTAACTTATCTGAAACCACGAATTTTGAGTGCAAAAATTATTTAAAATCCAGGTAAACTGTCCACATGATTGATAGAATTCAGTAACCCATTTAAAACTATGAATTCTGAGTGCTCCCTAGAACCAGACATTAAAAACAGAAAGCTCCACTATTCTGGAGATTGCTATATCTTAACATGAGATGTTCCGAAATTTCCCACTAATAATTGTAGATGCAATCGATCAGTAATACTAGCTGATCTCAGCCGTCGAAATCGATTGATCCTTCCTTGTCACATCCCAACACTTCCCCCGTGTGTGTCAGCGTGCATATATCTACGTTTTGTTTTGTTCATTTCTCACAATATGCGTGTGCTTTACTGACACATTATCCACTATCGATTTCTTTATTACCAAAGAAATTTCTTCGACGGTGCTTCCCCCACACTGTTGGAAGTGAATGAATTAAATTAGGCCAGAAATCAAATATTGTATAGGGCAAATCAATGCATGTGATTGATTAGCAAAAAGTAGAATTGACAAACGAGGTTTTGCCATGCAGTAAATTGGCCCCAGGCCCAACACTGTTGATTCACAAATTGTACCCATCTGGTTTCTGTTCATGTATAAATATGATTAACCCCATGAACGTAAACCATTTTGAGTGCATATAGGAGAATAACAGAAACTCCAGTGGCAACTTGTAGAAAGGGAAGAGGATCAAGAAAGAAGGGTATCGAAGAGGTTCTTGGACATTTGATTGTCAATGGGGATGTTAATTGAGAAATCCAGACCTTATATAGCAATGATATCGCTGCAGTTCGGATATGCTGGCATGAGCATTATCAGTAAAGTGTCTCTAAATAGAGGGATGAGTCACTTTGTGCTGGTTGTGTACAGGCAGGCCGTTGCTACAGCTGTTCTTGCTCCTTTTGCCTATTTCTTTGAAAGGTATTCATGCATTTCCTTACATGTTCCTAACATTTCATGTTCTTACATGTCTCAATCAAGTTTTCTTTCGGAAGTAAACATGATCCATCCTGTATCTTGGGACCTTTTAAGTTGGAATCATGAATAGTTGTACCTGTGGAGGTCTCAAATTCACTATTATGTTGATGGAACTTTTCAAAATTAAAATTATAAATTGATTCTTCAAAGTTGTTAAACTTAATTACATTGCAGATTCTATATTAAATTTAATTAGATTGCAGATTCTAGAATATTTGAAGTAGACCGAAATTAACTACTTTCCATCCTATGTCTCAAATATCTGAAATATTCCAAAATTTGCAAACTAAATAAAAATGACTAGATAAATTTTAGAGCAAAACCTTGATAATGTTTAATACATTTCAAACACTATCTACTATGCAAATTAATATATAGAATCATGAATATGTAAATTGAAAACTCTTATTAAAAATCAGTAAGATGTAAATTGAAAATAATCAATTACTTTTTCAAATTTAAACTGACTTGATATACAGTACCCGGCTATGAGTATGAATTTCAGCTTTTTAAAATAAATTACTCTCCCTCAAAATCTGTCTAATTTAAGTGGGAAATTCATCTTAATATTTTTTTTTAAGTAGGAAATTCATCTTCAGATTTTTTTTCCTTGTTACTAGCTTAAAGTTACCCTGGTATTGTTTTTTCTTACAACTAACTTACAATGCACATTGCAGGAATGTACGACCCAAACTTACATTTTACATATTCTGCCAAATATTTGTACTGGGTTTGTTAGGGTATGTATTATTTCATTTTCATGGCGGGCTGCTTCTCTTTCGTATAATCCCCTCCATCTCTGATTGTGCTTGAGATCATTCCTGGCAAGTAATTTAACCTAAATATGGAATTTTCTTAACGCATGTACGCAGGCCAGTAATAGACCAGAATTTCTCTTACCTGGGTTTGAAATTAACTTCTCCAACATATGCATCTGCACTTACCAATGTACTCCCATGTATGACTTTTGTCATTGCTCTTCTCTTGAGGTAATCAAACCACGTGACTCCCTACAAATGTCTACAATAAGGTTATAAACACACAGGCATGACTTGTAAATTTTAATTTTTTTCGACGGTCTCGCATCTGTATTTGCGTAGAATCGAGACGGTCAATATAAAAAAGCTGCGCAGTGGAGCAAAGTTGGTGGGAACAATCGTGGCCGTAGGGGGAGCTCTGTTGATGACGTTATACAGAGGCCCTCTTGTTAGGATGTTTTGGTCTCCACATCATCAATCTTCCAAGCATAACCAGACATCATCGCCAGGAGCAGCAGCCGCTGGTAATAAAGACTGGATCGTTGGCTCCGTTTTGTTGCTGGCTGCCACTCTTGCGTGGTCAATCTTGTTTATCCTACAGGTGATTATATATTTTTGACAAATTTGTTTGTGGAATCTTACAATATAATTTTCTTTGTTCTTTTCGCTGGAAGACAGATATATAGTTAGCCTAGGGAAAATAGATATATATTCAGTAAGGATGAATTGGTTGGTTGAGGATTGTAGTTATTTTTTGGGAATAAAATTATTTCAAAAGGTCACAATGATAGTATTTCATTAGTGATACCTTTGTTATATATATAGCTATATATATGATTTTAAACGGGATAAATTTCATATGGATAAAATTTTGTTTTTGTCATTGACATTTTCCTATAATTTCTATTAATTCTTTTTCTATGTAACTTGAATAACAATGGCTTCACTTTCAAAATTTTAATATTGAAATATCAATACAATTTTTCACCATAGTCTAATTGTTAACAGAAAAGTTTAGTCCCATATATCTTGTGATCCAATCTCAGATAAAATAATATATATCTGAGAGCTACTCAAAACACTATTTTTGCAGTTGAAAAAAATATATGATAACCTAATAAAGACTTACCATTACTCTGATTCATGATTTTCAATGTGCAGGCTGCAGTTCTAGAAACATATTCTGCCCACCTTTCCCTTGCGACTTTAATATGCTTTATAGGGACATTACAGGCAGCCGTTCTGAGCGTAGCTGTCGTACGTGATCCTTCCAAGTGGGCGTTAGGATGGGATATCAACCTTTTAACTGCAGTCTACTCTGTACGGTTTGTTTGTTTATTTTTTTGTTTTCACGAAAAGTTAAAGTTGAGTGTGAGAGTTTGCATATAAATTTATAGCAAATAACTAAAATTGCTGAGAGCAGGGAGTGGTGGCTTCAGCAGTTGCATATTATGTGCAAGGCCTGTGCATGCGGGTAAAAGGACCTGTATTTACCACATCATTCAGTCCGTTGATGATGATAATCGTGGCAGTTATGGGATCTATTATTCTCTCTGAGAATATCTATTTGGGCAGGTTTGTCTGAATTTTTTATGATTTCAATAATTTAGTTTGAATTTTTTATGATTTCAATAATTTAGTTTCCTATTTCTTGGGATTTAGTGAATATTTTAAAATTTGATTAACAAAAAAAATAGAAAGTCTGTGATTTATTTATGTTTTACAATTCTCTAGATGTTTCGAATCTATCATTTAATACTTATTCTTCAGATTTTATAATATTTTTCCAATAGTCTAATATTCCAAAACCTGATAAACAATAATAATCAGATTATACCATGTTTCCAAATCTAGAATCCAATTGAGTTAGCTGGCCACGAATATCATGATTTGCAGTACTAATTAATTCTGCTGATCTACTTAATACAGTGTGTTGGGAGGCGTCATGATCGCAATAGGGTTATACGCTGTTCTGTGGGGAAAATCGAAGGATAGCGAGGTGTCAACTGATATAAATTGTGTGGAAGTGATTCCCCATTCTCAAGTAATGCCCCCCACAAGTGAAAAAAAGGAAGATGACATAGAAGCGGACGCGAAGCAGAATTGAACGTATTGAAACAACTTTGTGTGAAATAGAAAATGCAGTTTGTAAGTTTGGTATATAATCATGTAAATCTAATCCAATAAGGATTTGGTATCCCTATCAATACTAGTTACTCTATGACGCCTAATATTAATGGATTCACTTAGTGAGAAGGTTATCCAACTTCTTGAAATGGATTATCGATAAGTTAAGGTTTCAAAAAAATGGATAAGTGCCAATGTAAGGTCCGCCAACACTACAGCAGAGTGTCTCGAGTGTAGTCAGACGTTTCTCTTAAAATATAATAAGTCTGTACTTTGTGTAAATTCTGTCCATCCGGCCGAAACTGTGATTCGGATATCTTTTATATATATATATATAGATATATATTTGTTTAACTGGTTTTAGGGTTGAATTTTGATTACCCACCTATTGAAAAGCATTGTAGAGCACCACCACCGCATTAATGTAAATGCGGTAATGAAGCTTTGGAAACTAAAACCATAAATTAATATTACATATTTATATTAAAAACATTAATCTTAATGTGATTAATAATTTTAATATTATTATATTAAATAATACAAAATATAAAATTTAATTCTAATTTTAATTCATGAACATTAACTATATTAATCTTATGTAAGTCAATTGATAAATATGTTTTCTCTTTCATCTACTTTCAAACTGATATGTTAGAAAAGATGAGGAGCATCATACCAGAATTCATAAATTAACTTTATGTTTGGTGAATAATTTGTTAATAAATTAAAGAGAGGAGTAGAAAAAAGAAACTGGAAAATTATTTATGAACTATCTTTTTAAACTATCAAATTTTAGTCATTCATAATTTAAAATTTTGAATAATTAAACATTTTTTTGTTTCTGTTTCCCTAAGAGAATTTTGTTATCACTAATCTTTAACTATACTCATTTTTATGGCCTAGTTTTATATTACAAAAATTCTATAAGATTAACATTTGTTATTTAACTATCATTTTATCTAAATTGCAAATTTTCAATATTATAAAAATTTGATTAAGATAAATTAAATTATATATCTAATTTTTGTTTTTATAATCATTTTTATTTAATTTTAATTAGCAAAATTAAAATTCATTATTGAGCTGAAAGGCTCATTGAGTTGAGGAGCTCATTCTACAACCTAGTGTGAAGGTAATGTGTAAGTATGTTTGTTGCTCTCAAAATAAAAATAAAACATTCTCTAAATATTATGTTATGTAAGTTAATTGAGAAATATTGCTTTTTCATCTACTTTCAAACTAATATGTTAGAAAATATGAGGAGCATCATACAGGAATTCATAGATTAACCCTATGTTTCATGAATAAATTTTTAATAAGTTAGAGATAGGGGTAGACAAAAGACACTGAAAAATTATTCATGAACAATATTTTTAAATTATCAAATGTTGGTCATTTATAATTTAAAATTTTGAATAATTAAACTTTTTTTCCTCTTTCTATTTCCCTAAGAGAAGTTTTTTATCACTAGTCTTTAACTATACTCATTTTTATGGCAGAGTTTTAATATTACAAAATTCTATAAGAATAGCATTGCTTATTTAGCTAGTCATTTTTTTTTAAATCTAAATTTGAAATATTCAAATATATAATAATTTGATTAAGAGAAAATAAATCAAATATTAATTTTTGTTTCTATAATCATCTTTATTTAATTAATTAGTTAAAATTAAAATCAATTATGGAGCCAAGATGCTCTCTGAGTTCCGAAGCGCATTCTTACAAACCTAGTGTGAAGGCAATGTTGTAAGTATGTTTTCACTCTTAAAATAAAAATATATTGTTCTCTAAATAGAAAACAATGTGTGCTATAATAAAAGAGAAAAAAATACTATATATATTTTAATAGTTTTGTCTTAAACCTTATACTTTTCAAAAATATTTTAATATCTTATCAACATCATATATATATTATATATAGAAAAATTGTTAAAAGAAAATATTTTAATGTTGTATATGATAAAATATCAAATGTAGGTTACTAATAAAATATTTTAATATGAATTAATATTGACCTATACTTAAAAATATATATATGCACGTGTTATGTAATCTTTATAACATTCAAAAATACAAATTAAACATTAAAACGTTTACACCTCGATCCTCTTTGCTCATGTTAGATCCATGGTTAAGATGGATCTTTACTAGTTGATCTAAGAGGCTAATTCTAAAGGTCAGTGTCAACCCGATGTGTAAGTATGTCCCTCACTCTTAAAATAAAAATAAGATATTCTTGTCTGGTATAATAAAAAAGAAAGAAAATATGCAATCCATAGTTAATTAACTCTTTTTATGGCCTAATATAATTTGATATATAAACTTCATACTTTTCAAAAATATTTTGAGAGGTGATATCAACTTCATAGATATCTATATCTAACAAAAATGTTAAAATAAAATATTTTAATGTTGTATCCAATGTAGGTTATGAATAAAATATTTTAATATGAATTAATATTGGAGTTAAAATATATTAATAAAAAAAAACCAGTTTAATGCATATAAATATAATAGCTCAATAGCTCAATGCCACATTTTTTATATATCTTTACAACATTCAAAAATATAATTTAAACAATAAAAAAAATATACATTCTTTTTTACATTCAAAAATAATTTACAGTTTAAAAAATTTGATATCACTCTAAATAAATTTACACGCGAAAAAATTGATACCACTCGATCACATTATAATACTTAATTAAATAAATCTATTTTATTTGATAGCACTCACTAACATTAAACACTTACTTAAAATAAATCTATTTTAATTTTATTTCATTACTATTTATAAAATTTGAAAGTAATTCCAAATTCTAAAATCGCTTTGGACTATTCTACCTTCCCTTAACTTATAATCCAAACAATGCTAGAAAAAAATTGGTATTTGCAAGTCCTTTTTTATAATTGAATATGCTATGCTCTACTAACAAAGTTTTAATGGACATTTTCATTCACTTATTTCACTTTTTTTTTCAGTCAATCACACTACCATAATCATTATGTAAGTCATATCGTGAACATCTTTGTAGGTAGGTAGGTAATTTTCAACCATAGTACTTAAATTAATATTAAAATATTATTTATATAAATTGCATGATTCTTGATTAATAAAAATTTATTATAGTTAATTAAAGTTAGTAAAGTTGTGAAGTGTAATGCATAATATATTCTAAGTTTAGGTTGCTATTTTGAGCTACTAAACTTTTACTTAACAATAAAGTTATAATGGATGAAAATATTTAATAAAAGCAATAAAACTGTGGTTCTAAAACATTTATAGATCTTAATGCCATGTAAGGAATCATTATGAAACAGCTAAGACCTCATCAAAACATATAATTTATAAATATATTATTGAGTTTAGTAAATGGAAATAACAAATTCTATTAAATCAAAAGATCCATATGATTGGCCTACACTATATTGACACACAAGCAAATTAAAGTTGACAATTAAATTCAAATTGCAAGGAATCAATCACACCAATTGTAAGAAAATAAGAGTATGAGAAATATGAAACATAAACCTGGGTGATCACCTGTATTAAGTAAATAATGATGCCAGTCTTTAAATGATTAGAGCTCGTTTTGCATTGAAAAAATAAACCATGAAAATGAAATAGGGCATCATTCTTTCTTGATACAGAGCCTTCCTGGATTAGTCGCACATGCTAAGTAAAACTAATCCTTTTAGACTACTATAACTATAATTGTGATCTCATTCATGAAAACCACACTACCCATAAAATAAATAACCACCAAAATAGATTTGGAATAATTGTAAAATGTTTCCGTACATCATACTCTTTTCCATGGCAGGAATCATATGTATTTATACATCTCAAGACAACAAATATTTGAGAATATTGTTACAATATTTTAGAAAAAAAATAACCAACTTACAAGTTCCATGAATTTATGGATCTAGTTGTATATTTGATACAACAAATTTGTGGTAGTAAACATCAATTTCTCTTGTAAACATATCTAATCTTAATTTGTGTGGATCCATTCAATCATTTTTTTCTAGTGGATCATATGCTCTACCATGTTACTCTACCATCATTTTAAACCCATTGATTGTAGTGTTGAGTGTGCCTCTATGGTGATGTGGATGACTTATAGTTCTATCTAATAGGTGGAAAACCTTATCTTTACCTTTCGGCATGTCCTTAACTACTCACTTTCACTAGACGGTTCATATGCTCTACCATGTTACTCTACCATCATCTTAAACCCATTTATTGTAGTGTTGAGTGTGCCTCTATGGTGACATGGATGACTTATAGCTCTATCTAATAGGTGGAAAACATTATCTTTACCTTTAGGCATGTCCTTAACTGCTCACTTTCACTAGACCATATTAGTGGCTATCCAACCTACTATTCAGCTACACAAAATGGAAGACCAGTTATAAAATGTGTCAATTTCTATAACTATGACATTTTGAATTGTTTTTGCAAAGAAACATACTAAATTGTAGAAGGACAAACACATTTACCTTGGAAGTGTCCACTTTTAACCTTTGTAGCTTAGATATGATCATTATGTAAACATTATATCATGGGATTATGAAATGGTGGCTATTGTAAGCTTCTAAGGATAAAGTAGACCAAACTAAGGGAAACAAAGTGACAAAAAGAACTTATTTTTGAACCTCAACGTTCTCCCATACTAAGGGATTTTCATGTCCTCATGCAGGAGAAAATTTTCATTTTTTTTTATTCTCTCTTATCGCAGCAGAGTCTTAGTAGCTTATATCAGGACATCCAAGTTACCCCCTGGAGTTAACTTCTTCATCATAGAAGTAAACCATGTCGACTTCCTTAGGAGGATCCTAGCATTTAAATGTTTGATATTTGAATACAATTTATTATCGGATTCTTTAAGTTTCACGTTCATTTTAATATGCATCCTATTTAACATCCTCTGATTTTTTGTTATTAGAACATCGTTATCTTTTCTAATATGTCTCTCAATCACCTCTTACTCCACGATTTCTTCTTTTAAAGTTTCTATTAGATCCTTCTCTTCATAAACATCAAACATTAGATTGTATGTAGGAGATGGCAATGGACTATGAATAAGATATGTTGATTGATTGTAAATAGGGGAATAGACAGGGGGTTGTACTTAGTTTTGCTATACCTCCTTTTCAAGAGAATCAATATATTCATAGACTTTTTGTTGAGCAACATCAGCTTATAAGCTAATATTCTTCTATTTTGGTAGTATTGTAAATGATAAAGTAGTAGAGATCCTTGTTCTCTTTCTACTAGTTCTTTCCTTTTCTAGCAACATATTTCCTTTCCCATCAGAATCTTCAACATTAGTTATTGATTATTTAACATTTTCATGTTCCTTTACTCATTTACTCATGTTCGGGGTAATTATTCAGAGCCTAATTTCAATTGTAGAGTCTGTCTTCACTGAAATTTCGTTTTGAGGATTTATCTTTTTAATTACCTTCTTCACTATGGTCTCTTATATTATTGAATTGTTCGTTGGCTCTAGCACAAGGGTTTCATTTTTATTCTTTACTTTTTTACTTATTTTATTTGCCCACTTTCTTACTGATTTTCGTTTTTGTGATTTTTCCCAAGATTCTTGTGGTTTCGGGGTCAAACCCGTGCTTTAATTATTCCTTCTATTTGAAAAACCACATGCTCAGAGTTTAGAATCTTAATCTCTAAAAACCTAGTTCTAGTGCATTTTCTTTTAGAACCTTGAGATTTTGTTTCTTGGAAAGATTCATAAGATTCTTTAAAGTAATTCCTCACAAGGAGCTCATCCTAATTATCTCCTCTTTGACATAAGTTTTCCTCAACCAAATTTTGACAAGTAAAAAATGATACAAACTCCTACGTATTGGGTATGTATTGTATTCTTTACATGACTAGTAGTGGGGTCATAGGGAGGGTGGAAACCACCCACCCATCAAGGGGTTTGCAGGGGGTGGTGCCCCTTGCATGAATATTTTTAGATAGACACAAGGATAAGGGGTGGAGCTACTCATGGTTTTTGCACATGGTTTTGGAAATGATGGTTTTTCACATTGTATTTTGTAACTTCGTTTAGGGGAACTACAATTATGTTTTAAACCAAAGTTAATGGGTTGGGCGTTTATGATATCTCTGGTATGTATATAATGTCTTATAAATTTGAAAGGAACATAATAAAAAAATAGTGTAGTTTTTTGAATTTCGAGTTCTATTAGAAAAAATTATGTGTATTTCTTTCGTTCTTTCCATTATATGTTTTTTTTTTTTTTAAGAAACCATTTGCAGGTAGTTTATATATAGGGTTAAATCCTTCACTGTCTATATTTCTGGAATTTCCCTGATTATTAGAAAGAATTATTTTAATAATGATAAGGTAATAATAAGTTATATTTATTTGATGGAATTTTTGTAAATGTACTAAGAGGTGAACATGATAAAAAGAGTACCAATACATACCTGCCTTCACAAGTGACATATTTATGAAGAATAAAGATAATATCCTTCTATGTCCTCCTAAATACAGAGAAAAGTATGCCATTTAGCCAATTTGTTTCTCTTTCAAAGTTTATGAGAAAGCTTTTCCATGTATCTCCTTTAACTCTATTATTCTTGAACTAGTTCTTGCCAATCTTGGGAAATTTGATAGACTCTACCAATAAACGTATGTCACCTTGAGTCATCTATCCCCAATGTCTTCTTCAATTCCATCAAAATATCTCAAGAAATGTGTAGTTACCTCTATGTCATATTCCTAAAACGTTTCTAAGAACTTTAGCTTACCAACTTTGTCAAGCCTGGTTTTTCACTTTAGATATGCTTCCAAAAATTTACTTCATGTGGGCTCAAATATCACTACTAGTGCTATCCTCAATTTTTAGGGAGTCTAAGTACTCATGTTTACCCTTTTATCATTGATTTCATAGGGTAATGTGGAGTAAAGGAGGAGTGACGGGAGGAAATGATTGTAAATGAAGTGAAAATCTGGTGGAGAAGTGGAAGAATTTGAATTTGAGACTTCAATGTTTTGAGTGGAAACTATTATAGCTTAAATTGACCCAGTAAAAAAAAATTTGACTTCTCTATAGCTACTACTTTAAAATATCCTTTTGATAGAAAACAAGATTTTATTAGAGGAAGTATAAGTGGTGAAGCAAACCTTGAGCTACAAAGGATGGTTTGTTCTGCAACATATTATTAGTTATTGAGTTCAACTAAGGCTTCTCAAGGATTAGTTAATGATGGTTAAGCTTCTTGGTGATGGAGAAGTTTTATTAACGAAATCATTAAAATCATCAGTGCCACAATCTATTGTAGTTTTGTTGAGTTATTCTAAAAGGAGACACTAGAAATTTCACACAGAAAATGAAACTGTTAGACCCTTCTACAGATTCCAAGTTTGGGTTCAATGGAGAAATATACTACACTCTCTCAGCACATGGACACAATATTTCTATGAATTTACATAAATGCTTCATGTTCAACACAAAGAAACATGACAAGAAGGTTTCAAGGACTGATGTTGATTTATGTACAAAAGAAATACTTTAAGCTTGGTTGAATGCATGCCTAAACTATATATCATATTATGTCCTTCACATTGAAATCACATTTTTTCACTTTTGGGAACATTACATCTTACCTTTTTTGTCCCTCTTGTTGTTGTTTTTCCTCACCCTTAAGCTTTAGCCAATATTCCCCTTTAGTAGTTATTATATTTTATAAAAAATGCACTTAAGCACACTAGTTTTGTCCATTCTCATCCTTGACTAAACTTTATGGAGGGGAAAATTAACAATGATATGGAATTATTTTAGAGGATTCATTGTAGTGTGGGAAAGTTCTTATATATGTCAAGTTGGTATTTTTTCGTAGACTTTATCTCTAAGAATTGTAGTGAATATATTTGTGGGTTTCATTTTTAGTTCAAGATCTAATGGTTGGCTTGAATGCATCAACTCGAAGGCCTTCAAATATTATTTGCAAAAAAATTAATCATGGAAGAAAATATTCTTTAGATGATGGATTTACCATATCTAGTTGATGACTCATTTTCAAACGCGAACCCTCCCACACATTCAATGTTTAATAAGTGGGAGGGGGAGTGGGGGCACTATATTGTGTTTTGTAAAAATATATTTTTATAATGTGGTGGGAATAGTTGAATAATGTAACCCCCTAACAATTTTGAAAATTGTTACTCTCCCCCCACCCAACATTCAACTTAAGGCTTTCTCATACATAATTTTATGGAAAAACAAGCTTTGTGGGAAAGGGTAGCATCATCATTTTGTCCTTGAAAAACTGCCATCTATTGCATAATAAAGGGGTGGTGGACATCATGGTTGGGGAAGACTGTAGAATGGTCCTTTTGAGATGATGCACCAACATTTCCTCAAAACTTGTAACACCCTCCTCCCAGACTTACCTAAGTTTACCGGCCCACCAAGGTAATTATGTGACAAGGTCTTAAATCCTCAATTATACAACCAAGATTTATTGTGTATCCCCCCATTACTGGTCAAGGGATTCTTAAGCCCAAACAAAGAAACATACACTACCAAGCTTTATCAAAATCCCACCATTATCGGTTAAGGGATTACTAGGCCTAAACAAGAATGATGCCTCCGGATTTCTTTAGCAATACCTTGAGTAATTTTTCCATCTCCACCCTTGGGCTTTATCGTGTATCCTGCCATTACTGGTTAAGGGATTCCTAGGTATTTAGGAATTCTTTTGCGACCACCTCACACAGTTCCAAATCCATCCAAAAATTTGGCTCAACCAAATAAGATAATCCCAACACACCATGACTACCCAGAAATGGCAAAGAAAGGTCTAAACCATCGTCACACCTGTTAAATCATTCGCCAGTAACAATAATAGAACCAAATACACACATTCATGTACCATGCATGCCAAAAACAAAAAGGAAATCATACATGCAACTCAATAGCTGCAAGTAATCCTAATGAATCCACTTGAACCAACACTTCCTTAATTGATCCTCTCTTCCCTTTGCCTCCTTCTCCTTCATCTGTCTTCTTTTCTCTAATGCTAGAGTAATCCAAGAATGCTCTAAGTGTGCAAGAGTATGAGAGAGAGAGAATAGAAAGTGAGATCCAACCTAAAACTCTCAAAAGGCTATGAATTGTTCCTTAGAAGCCTTTTTATTAATGAGGCCTCATTTTTCTTCTGTTTCCACAATTTTCCTTCAATTTCCTCCTCACATGCAACTTGTGACCTTTCATCTTCCTTTTATCTTATTTTCCATTATTTTCATAAATAAAATACCAATAAATGCCTCTTTTTCTTTTCCATTTCCTTTACCAATTTCCCTTAACCATAATAAACAAAATGAGCACCAGCTATGATGATTTCCCCAACATACAAATTAGAATACATGTCCCATGACCTTGATATTATTTTTACTTTATTAACTTTATTATATAAACTTTTAACTCAAGGTTGTTACAAATCCCTCTCCCTTAGGGGAACACCGTCCTCGGTGTTCAATGATATACAACCAGCAAGACCAATGAAAAGAAAAACATATTTCACGTGGAGCTTTATAACTTAGGATGGTGTAGTATTTACAATGATCAACCTAGAGAAAAGAAAAACAACATGACAAAAATAACAACATGACACCCATACTACTTATTAGATCTTTATAACACAACTTCTTACGGTATTTACAATGACAACCATACATAAATATGTACATATACCAAAACAAATTTTCCTTTAAGAGAAAATAATGAAGGATACACAAATCGCATTTGATCAATCATCTCCCATGTAGCTTCATCGGGCCCAAAGTGCTTCCTCTACACTTTAACTTACTTAATTTCTTGATTCTAAAGCATGAGCATATTTCACTGCAATTTTCACTGAGGTTCTGACTAGAATTATCCTTATGGATCCACCTACAATATAAACCAATCAATAACATCATAAACATCATTTACATAATTTTTAAGAAATAAAACATGGAAAACATCATGGACTTTCATTGTCGGAGGCAGTACAAGTGTGTAGGGCACTGGTCCAATCCTTTTAAGGATCTCGAAAGACCTGCAATACCGAGATGCAAAATTCGCACATGACCCAATCCTCAAGGAGCTCTTCTTTGGATTGATGTGCAAGTACACATGTTCCCCAACCTAAAACTCCTTAAATGTCTTGTGCTGGTCTTCATAACTCCTTTGTCCATCATATGCTACTTGAATTATTCTTGATGACCTACATTTCATGTTCCATCTCTACCAACATCTAGTCCTATCAACACCATATTTAATGGATCACTCCAACTAATCATATTATTACAAGTCCACTGATAAGGTTCCTCAAATAGACTAATCCTCAGTGACTTCTGATATCCATTGTTTTAAGGAAACTCTACCAATGGAAGGTACTCTTTCAACTTTCACTGTTGAGGCATAGCATACATTATCAATATGTCCTCCAAACTCCTATTAACCCTCTATGTATATTAATCTATCTATGGATGATAATTTGTGCTGAAGGAAAACTCTATACCCAAACCTACAAATAACTCCTTCCAAAACTTGGAAGTGAACTTAACATCTTTATCTAACACAATATTCTTCGGAACACCATGAAACCTCACTATCTTCGTGATGAAAACTTATGCTACATCACTAGCGGAATAAGTGAACTTCACTGGAATGAAGTGTTCTACCATTTTCAACTACTGAACCATAACTGTCATAGAATCATGTTGTCTAGATCTCCTCAACAAACTTGTAATGAAATCCATGGAAATGACCTCCCATTTCCACTCGAATCAGAATCATTTGTAGTAGATCACGTGGATGCTTACATTCTTCTTTTACCTATTGATAATCCAAACATCTAGCCATAAACTTGGCTGCCTCTTTCTTCATATTCAACCAACAGTAGAACTTATTCACCATTGTTAGAGTCTTCTGATATCCCGGATGACTTGAACATGTATTAAGATGAAATTCCCTCAATATAATCTTATTTACCTCACTTTTATCTGACACATAGATATTATCCATAAATCTTACCAAACCATCCACTATGAGGTGATAGTCCACATCTTCATCACCTTTAACTTACTGCTATAACATGTGTCTAAGATCCTTGTACCTATGATCTTGTTTTCCTGCCTATAAGATCTAATCTTGTAAATATTTCCCGTAAGAACTCATAGTTTCTATATGATTTACATGTATTCTCCTAATAAGAGAATCCTCATCCCCATTCTCTTTTTTGTTAATGTAGCTAATATCAAAATCTAATTCACTAATCATGGCGAACCATCTACTTTCTTGGCATTCAGATTCAGTTGGTCAAATAAATATCTCAACGCACTGTCATCACTCATCAAAATGAATCTCCTGCCAAGAAGATAGTTCCTCCACATCTTTAATACTTAAATGATTGTTGCCAACTCAAGATCATGTGTCATATTTTTTCTCTTGTGGTCATTCAGTTTCCTTTATTCATAGTATACCACCTGTCGCTCCTACATCAGTACTCTACCAAGTCCTCTCTTGCAAGCATATGTACACACAAAAACTTATTTATTTGGATCTGCAATCTTGATAAATTGAGCATTTGTCAACAACTGCTTCAACTGCTCAAAACTAGTTGCAAATTCCTCTATCCATTCAAATTTATTTCCCTTCCTCTTCAATGATTTAATGGGATACGAAATTCATTGGGAGTTTCTGATGAACGTCCTATAATAGACCTACTGGTCCCATGACTGATATGACCTCATCTGCATTCCTAGGAGCTTCCCATTTCACGATGGCCCTTATCTTTTCTAGATCCATCGCTATCCCTTCCTTGGAAACCACATTCACTAAGTACTATACCTTTATCTGAAATAAACAACATTTACTAAGCTTGGCATACAAATGATGCACTCTTAGCAATCTCAATATTACTGCTAAATGTTTAGCATTCTCTTCCTCATTCTTAGAACATATCAATATATCATAAATGAATACAATAAATAACTTATCTAGATAAGGACACAAAACACTATTCATTAAGCACATGATATTAGTTGGAGCATTAGTCAAACCAAATGGAACTACAATAAACTCATATGCCCATACCTGGTCCGAAAACAATTCTTGTGGATGTCCTCTTATTTAATGTGTACATAATGGTATCCTGATCTCAAATCAATCTTCAAGAACACAACTTCTCCCTTCAACAAGTCAAAAGAGTCACCAATCATCAATAATAGATACTTGTTCTTGATGGTTACCTTGTTCGAATTCTTGTAATCAATACATAGTCTAAGAGTACCATCTGTCTTCTTCACAAACAATATCAATGCACCCCATGATGATACATTGGGCCTAATTTATTCTTTTTCAAACATTTCCTTCAACTGCAACTTCAATTCCACAAACTCTGGAGTGCTCATCATGTATAGTGCCTTTGATGTTGGTGCTTCTCGTCGTACCAACTTAATAGAAATTTCCACTTCCCTGTGAGGTGGAAACTCTAAAATATCTATTGGGAACACATCCTAAAACTATTACAAGAATGGGTACCTCTTTAAAACTTCTGCATCCTCAACATCCTTACCTTTATAACTAGAAATATGCACTGCAAAAAAAACACATCCTATCCTACGACTATGCTTCACTTACATAGATGTAACCATGCTAATTGAGGTTGCCTTCTTCTTACCCTGCAAGATTCTTTTTCCTCCATTTACATCCAAGAAATCAATGGCCTTGTCATAAAAATATAGTTTATTCCTATGAAGATACAATGAATCCATACGCAGACGCATATTGTATGATCCCAATGGAAGCGCATTCAAATGTGCTAATGTAGGCATACCATTCAACTCAAATGCACAATATCTTACCCAATCATGAACTATTTTCTTACTATCTATATCCAATTGCACTAACCTGTGATAGATAACTGCACATGAATCTACAAACAACCTAACCTGCAAACCTGCAAACTTTCAAAGTTGTAAAAGACCTGTAAACAACCAAACCTGCAAACTTGTAAATAACCAAACTTGCAAACTTGCAAAGAAGAAAAAATGTAAACCTACAAACATATAAACAACTAAACCTACAAACCTGAAACCTTGTTCACTTCGATGGCCACTTGCCCTTAGTCTTGTCTTTCCCTATCCAACATTGTTGAAACTCCATCTTATGCTTCAATTTCTCATAACTGTGTTTTCATTTTTCAATTACTTATTCAAGCATTGAAAATCATCATACCTCAATTCGATCTTTAAATTCTAATGGTAATCCACTGACAAATATTTGAACTTTGGCTTTATTATCCTTAAGACATGGCACATACCTCAATAACTCCATAAATTTAGTCATGTAATCCTCATCTGTCATTGATCCCATATTTAGATCATAGAATGCCTTAGCTATGCCATCATAGTACCTCTCTTGCAAGTACTTCTTCTTGAAAATTCTCTTGAATTCATGCCAACTCAACTCCTCTATCTTGATGTCACTAACCTGCTTCACATCTTCCCACTAGATGTTTTCTTTCCCTTTTGAGGTTAAAAATAACTATTTTTACCTTCATGTTCTCCATGTAATCATGCATCAAAATAATTTCTTCATTCCAAGCAATCATTCCTCTGCATCCTCCCACTTCTTCAGATATCCATCAAATGTAGGTGGTTTCACTTTATTAAACTCTTCCAACAAATATCCCTTGTCATTCCTACCGTAAGGATCATAACAATGATGAAAATGGTGCCTATTCAAACCAAAAGTAGAATAAAGCCCATGTCCATTTTCTCTCCCATCAAGTGTGTCCAAGAATCTGTCATCCCCGACGGTATCATCCATTTCCAACCTATGTCCATCATGAGATCTACTACCGTAGGCTACATTAAGTTTTTCGTCTTATCGATCATTGATCCTAAGCATTCCCTGCCTCTACAAGTATAACAAACTTTGAAGGATAATTGCATTAACCTCTTGTTTTCTCTCATGTGCTATGTTAATTCTCTATTGTGACTGAACAATTATGTCATTATTTTCTTTGCAACTTCCTATTTCTTCCTTAACACTTCTGAAAGTGTCTGTTATGTGAGCGTAGTACTCATCACAATGTTTCTCATCTTATCTATAGGGAGAATCTCGTGAACTATAATCTGTAATAGTACAAAGTAAATATAAATTTAATTTCTTAATTAAAAACATAAACAAACAAATAATTCCATACCTATATTACCTATGATCGAAGTCTTCTTGATGACAACATGAATTTGGGGATGACTCTCCACCCAACCGTAGGCTCAATTGTGCAAGTATCTACTACAACTAGCCACCCCTGAGCCCTCAATCAATGTACTACTGCCAGTGACTCCGAAGTCTTAGAACACCATTCTCCCAAGAGAATGAATGATAGAAATTCGGAAAGATGGAATGCCTCCCATCCTTCTCAGCCTCTAATAAATAGAGCAAAACATTGGATGGGGAACCACATGCACACACTCCATGTGTCTACATGTGACTTTGATTTTTAGCTTTCTTTACTTTTCTTTTGATTTTTTTAGTTTTCTTGTTTATTTCTTTTCTTTTCTTTAGCTTTCTTGTTTTATTTTCTTCTTTTTCCTATTTTTTCTTGTTTTATTTCTACTTATTCTTATTTAGAGAATAACCATTTTTATTTTTTTATTATTCTTATTTATTTTCTTGTATATATTTTAAATATCATTTATTTATGATTTATTAGTTTTATTATTTATTATTTATATTATTATTTATTATTTTGTATTATTTATTATTATATTATCATTTACTATTTTTATTATTTATAATTTATAGTTAACGGAAGGGATATTACATACTCTCCCACTTTAAGGAACTTCGTTGCGAAGTTATATTGAATTATTTATTATTTAATTTTCTTCATGTTGCCAACACCCTTTGTTGAACTAGTATAACCAGTAGCCATCAAAAGTCCCCAACACCCGGGAAATCTCAAGGAATCTCTGTCCTTTTTCCCACTTTCGGCACTAGGCATAAGCCTAACCTATTCTATATCCTAGTCCAAGGCTGGCCCCAAGATTCATGCCTGACTCAAACCTCATCTACCCTAAGGCACACATCCGATCTGGTACTCAATGACCCCGGGCATCTCGCAAGGCTGGCCCACTCCCTCCACAACTACTAAGGTACATAGCCCCAGGCATCGATGTCCTTTACATGCCTTCTAGACTTCGGAATCCCAATCCAATAACGGGCACCTAGCCTAGAACATCAGGCACTTGGCCTCCTCAAGATGGTCCCATAGCTCTTCAAGAGCTATCCATCAAGAGCTATACACAACACAAAGGAACCACTGGCATATGTAGTTTTCATTGAGTTCTATCCCCAACCCATATGGTATTACTTATTCTCCCTCATGCGTATGGGCTCGCACAAGATCATCAAATAAACTAGCCCTCACAGCCCAATGTGTAGTCATGTATCATTACAGCTCAACGTGCAACAATGCATTCACTATGCCATCATAGTATCATAGAAAATAATCCACATGCCAAGTTTTACATGTCATCATGAGAATATTCATCATTGTTAATCACAAAATAACAAAGTGCGTGCTCATGCATGTCATTTGTGTGCAACTATT
Source organism: Pinus taeda (assembly GCA_000404065.3). Taxonomy (NCBI): domain Eukaryota; kingdom Viridiplantae; phylum Streptophyta; class Pinopsida; order Pinales; family Pinaceae; genus Pinus; species Pinus taeda. Next base: position 38,187 of record APFE030227788.1, read on the forward strand.
ACGTGCTTCACCATTTTAAATTATCATATGAACATATTGCATCAAAGATATATCATGACTTTACATAATAGATGAACCACATGTCAATAAACCTCATATTGTAGCATCATAAATCCTATGCAAATGATAAGGATACATTATCACTATAAGAACCACATGTGCATCATTATATCATATCAGTGAAGTATCTGTCTTAACTAACTAAGCATTTCCACACATTTTAATGAAGTAAATAAGGAAAGTTTTGAAAAATAACAGGTACATCTTCCCATGTAGATGGCCCTGGGCTATATTGGTCCCATTGGACCTTGACTTGCTCAAAATCATGGTTCATGAATCAACGAACCTGGCGGTCCAGTATATAGAATGGTTCGACCTAAAGGACTCCTTCCACAAAAACCTGCAAGTTTTCAAATTGCAAAACATGGGATGGGTTGGGTACATATTTTCTAAGTATAGAAACATGATTATGCATCCTTCTTAGATGGAATGGAAGCTAGAGCTTGTAAGCAACTGGCCCAATCATTTCTATGATCATGAATGGCCCAACAAATCTAGGCGATAGCTTTGTTCCCTTACGCATCGTAAAAGGACTTTTAAAGGGTTTGATTCTAATAAAAACTTGGCTTCCTTCCTCAAAGCTTCTATCAATTCTCTTTGGATTAGCATAACTTTTCTGGAAATCCCTGGCTTCTTTTAGTCTTTGTTTAATTGTGGCCATTTGTTCTTGCATTTCTTGGAGCATTTTAGGTCCCAACATGACTCGATCCTCTAATTGATCCCAACCTAACGGAGTACGACATCGTCTTCCATACAAGATTTTGAAGGGAGCTACCTGTATTGAATTGTCGTAACTATTCTTGTATGCAAACTCCACTAAGGGAAAGTATTTCTCCCATTGGTTTTGTTGATCCATGATAGACATTCTTAGCATGTCCTCCAACACTTGGTTAACTCTTTCTGTTTGACCATCTGTCTCTGGGTGATATGCTGTATTCAAATTTAGTTGTGTTCCTGTAGATTGTAATAGACTTTTCCAAAATCTAGAAGTAAAATGTGCTTCTCTGTCAGATATTATCTTTCGTGGTAGTCCATGAAGGTGAATTATTTCTTTTAGGAAAATTTGAGCGAAAACTGATGCTTCAAAGGTGGTCTTGACTGGAATGAAGTAAGAAATCTTAGTTAATTTATCAACCACAACCACAATACAGTCATGGATTTGGGATGTCATAGGTAAGACTCCAACAGAATCCATCGAAACAACTTCCCACTTAGTTTCCTGTATATCATGGAGTTGTAAAAGCCCTGCCGAGTGACGATGTTCAACTTTAACCTGTTGACATTCTAAACATTGGACCACAAACTTTGTTATATAATTTTTCATTCTTGTCGAGAAAAATAGTTTTTTTTATGTTTGCATACATTTTCTGGACTCCTGGATGTGTAGCATATGGAGCTTGATGGTCTTCCTTCATTATTAAATTCCGAAGATCATCATCTTCTGGGACGTAAACCCTACCCTTATATCATAGCAATCCATCATTTTGTAAGGTGTATTCCTCCCACTTGGTCACCGCAAGTACCTCTTCTAGTAAGGCAAATATTATTTGTTGGTAATGTGGGTCCCCTACTAGATGATTTAGAATCCATCTCCTCAAGTCTATCTTTAATGATGATATTGAATGAAGTCCAAGTCTCCTGCTTAAAGCATCTGCAACTTTATTCTCTTTTACCTTTATATAGGATATCTTGAAATCATAATCACTAAATAGCTCACTCCAGCATCGTTGTCAAGAATTAAGTTCCTTTTGTGTGAAGATATACTCAATACTTTTATGCTCTGTTCTTAATTCAAATTGACGGCCCATTAGATAATGTCTCCACAATTGCAAGGCCATTACAACTACTACTAATTCCAAATCATGAGTTGCATAATTGATTGCATGGTTCTTGAGTTTTCATGAAGCATAAGCGATAACCCCTTCATCTTGCATCAAGACTACACCTAATCCCTCTTCTAATGCATCCGTGTACACAAGAAAGTCCTTGTCCATGTCGTGTACTTTTCATATTGGAGCCATTGTTAATCGATGTTTTAGCTCATTAAATTCTTTCTCACACTCACTTGTCCATTCAAACTTAACCCCTTTTCTTTGGAGGAGGGTGATGGGATTAGATATCTGTGAGAACCTTTCTAAAGACCCTCTATAGTAGCTTGCCAATCCCATAAAGCTGCGTACTTCTTTGACATTCCGAAGAAAGGGCAAAGTCATTATAGTTTCAATCTTACTGTAATCAATTGTAATACCTTTGCCACTAATGGTATGGCCTAGATATTGAATTTCTTTCTCAAAGAAGGAACATTTAGAAAGTTTTCCATATAGCTTATGTTCTCTAAGGCATTGTAGTACCAACCTGTTGTGCTCTGCAAACAACCCCCCATTTCATATAATTTTTATTCATAAAACATCAACCTATGAAATGGGTCCCTTTAAAGTAAAAATTGATATCAATACTTTTATTGTTCAAAAAGTCCGAAAATCAAATGAATGCATGTTATAAAACCCTTTTGAACAAACCCATTTAAAGAAATAAAGTGAATCTTGGTCATTGCGATAAAGCGATCGCATGATCGCATATCGCAATGACATAAGAAATATATATAAGTGGCACAAAGCTTTCCGCCGATGCGATATCACAATCGGCGATCGGCAATATCCAATGCACATCTTAAAACACCCCATGCCATTAACCCCGATGTGATGCGCAATCGGCGATCGGCGATCGGCGGTTTACTTTCACTTAAGTCTCGATGCGCTCAGAGCTTTTCACCAATGCGATATCGCATTCGGCGATCGGTGGTATCCAATACACATCGTTAAGGCGCGCTTGCCATACACCCGATGCGATGCGATAAAGCGTAGTTTTCGATAAAAATCCGTTAAGTGATGGGATAGCTCAATTCATTCATATTTAAAGCTTGATCACTTGCGCTCAGCCGCCAAAGCATCCATTGCATGCTTAAGGGAATTATTCACCCGAATAACGATATAATGGGCATTTAAAGGATGACAGATTTTATACGGCCAATTAATGGGATCATGTCTTAAAATCTTTCTATGGATTGTATCCGCACCCATTTTAAAGGCTAAATACCTTATTACGCACCTATTCATATGGTATCATCACTTGCAAGTTTTCATTGTTATCTCTCTGTATTACGCACAATCACCTCTCTCTGCAGAATTCATCCATAGACAAAAGTTTGAGCATGATGGGAAAGAAATCCAAGAAGCCTGTGGGTGCTTCCGCTCCACCAGTCATAGGACAAGCTGCTGTAAACAAGAAGAAGGGCCTAATATCTGATACTACATGCACGGGTCTCACCAGAGTTACTTGGCAAGGCACTTACGACTTAATTGAAGCCGAGAAACCACAGAAGACAGTAATAGAAGCTGGCGCGGATTTACTACGGAAGTCTGATTGTATTCTCAAAGATTTAGCCGACTCTTTCCTTCACAGAATAGTAGCCAGGGAGCCAATTCTCCCATACACAGACGTTGTGTGATGGGCGATTGAAGAAATCCCAATCTTGGACAGAACTTTCAACACCAAAGATGGGAGGATTTTCGGATCATTCAAGGCAGATGACCTAAGGCAAATGTATCATTTGCCCGAGCCAGAGAAAATATATAACAAAGACTTCCTTGAGAAGTTTGCAAGCGAAAATGAAATTGAATCTGAACCCATCAAGGATTGGAGACAAAATCTGAACAAGCACAAACACGAATCTTCTGGTAAGTACTCGGTTGATTCCTTGGCTTCTCCTTATTGTTATGAGGGAATAATGATGTGTAGGCTATGGGGATTGCATGACTCTGCTAGTTTTACCATAGAAATGGTTTCTCTTATGGAGGTAGCAGTAAACAGTATCATTATGGATTGGGCTACTATTCTCTCGGATAAACTAGCAGTAGTTGTTCGTGATTTTAGAAATAAGACTATGGTCACTAAAAGGAAAATCCCCCCATTTTACTATAGTGCATATATCTTAGACACATTATCTTTCAATTCCGAATTTCCTGTCCTTGGTTGGAGGTGGACTGCATAGGACCCTTCACCCATTCATATATATCACCAAAAATTGTGGAAGTCTTCTTACAAAAACCACCTGTATCAAATCTGCAATGGCTTTATGGTGCCCATTACTATTCCATTTTTGATAAACCCATTCCGAAGATTTCCTATCAAGCTTCCTTTGATTTACCAGCAGTGACAAGTTGGTTTGGAGAAGAGAAATTTACCTATATCAGAGTTTACGGCAACCAAGCCAACCCACATGTTCTCCCTTTATATGTTCCAGATAAGCTGCTAGCAAGAGAAATCGCGTATCAGATTATGGCTGAGAGTACTACACAGACTCTCAAAAGAGAAAAGAAAAGAGGCTGGCCCTCTTTTCCCTTGAGGTGTGGTGTCTATACTCTGCATGATCTCAAACATGCAGAAAAGGAAGCCACAAAGATTCAATCTTTAAATCTGGCCACAATCCCAAACAGGGCATTCGATCCAAAGCTAGTTGCCTATGCCGCATTAGAACAAGCAAAATTGACAAAGTTTGAGCATCAGGAAGATATATTTGATGAACTGTTCACTTCAATTGAAACCATAGGTCAAGCTAAAGAACTCTCTAGGATGAAATATAATGATGAAGGGTTGACTGAGTTCAATAAACTTAGAGAACAGAGGTTGCAAACTCTGCCTCTAGATTTATTAGCAACGACCCCAGTGACATCATCAAGCGAGTCTGGTCGGCAATAGTTAAAGAAACCTCCTTCAATAACAAAAGATCATAATAAGGAGCAGGAGGAAAAGCAGAGGAAAGAACAAGAGGGAAAGTAGAGGAAGGAGCAGGAAGAACAGCTAAAGAAAGAGCATGAGGATAAACAACATAAGGAAAAAGTACAGAAGGAGTCTCAAACTGAGAAAAGGCAACAGACCACCACTGATGCCAATGTGGACACTACCACAAACCCTAAATTTCTCCAGGAATGGCAGCAGTTTGATTCTATCATCAGTGGAATAAAAGGCTCAAAAGATACAGACACTTCTAAGACTAACGACATGCAAGACGTTACTTCACCTCAGGTTCTAAATGGAACCAGCGGCCCACCCAAGTCTAAGGATGTTGAGATAATTCCAAAAGATCCCACCAATCAAATCATTCTGTAGGTAGAAGATATTCCTCCATTGGATGTTTTCTACAGCCTGAGGCATAGAGCAGTTGTAAAGCGATCAAGGAAAAGACGAAGGATTGATCAACCTTCTATCTTTCCGGAGAAAACAATCACGGGTAATGTAGTATGGAAGGAGAAATTGGACCCCTCTGATGACCTAACAAAGTTGTCACAGTATGCTGGAGCCTATTCGGTAGCAACAATCGACAAAGCATCGGAGGTAAGCCTTCTATTGAAGAATAAGGACCAAGAAATCTCTGCATTACAGGCAGAATTGGCCGAGACAAAGAAGAAGGCAGCGCAAGCAGAGGAGCAGTTGCTGGCACAACAGCAAATGAAAAATCAATTGACCCAGCAATTGCAAGCGGAAAAGCAAAGGATCGACCAAAGTGCGATCCAGAAACAGAAAGAATTAACCGAGGCATTGGCACAGTTGAAAGCAACGAATGAACAAATGATGAAAACCAAAGATGAGCAAATCGCTCAAATGTCATCGCAGCTAGAAAAGATGAAAGGTACTTCGCAAGTGGCAGAGCTCAGAAAAGAAGCATCATTAATAAACAATGCGTTAATATCTCAGGTTAGACTCTTGTGTCAACAGATTGCTCAAGCTGAGCCACTGTGCGAGTTAACTATATCTATAAATGAGCAGGTAGAGAAAGCCAGGGATGAATTAAATCAAGCCGATGAGGCCATTACTGCATATCTTGAATGGCAAGATTCTGATCAGGGAAAAGTAGCAAATTTGCCCAGGATACTTGAAACATATAAGAATATACTTTTTAGAGAATGGTACACTCAGGTGATGAAAGCAGAGAGAGTGACTTCAAGATGTAAATCAACTTCTAGCAATCTAGTTGATTTAGTCAACAACACTCTCTACTTGGCAAATATGATTTCCCAATGTACACCAGGAAAGATGACAACAACAAATAAATTGGAGCAATCATGTTATTCTGGGTTATAAGAAAAGGGAAGATTAATCGTCGGGATTAATAGTTTAAACTTGGAAGCATATTGGCTCTTCCTAATTAAGACACATACACAAAGAGCTGCCCTGAAGTGTTTAACAGATGCAATCGGGTGTATGATTCTCGATATTCAAGATGCCACCTATGCTGCCCAGCTCAGTTTGCGCCTCAACAAACCTCTGGAATTTGAGCCAATGCTTGCAGTAAATCAGCTCAGATTCAAAGGAAAGCAGTCGACTTGATGAATCACCCTCCAGCTTGCTAGATCGCTAGCCAAAATAGGATCAAAAGTTATTGATATCAATTTAGTAGCATTTCTGTTTAGTAGATATTTAAATTAGTATTGTATTTATAGACCCTTTCATGTTTTTAGAAAGGGTCATAAAATTTTGTAAGAGACTTAATAGACTGAAGTTTGCACTACTGTGCTTCAGTCGATATTCTTTTATGAAACTTGACCAGTTGTTCTTAATTTAATGAGGAAGCTTCTTTATGCAATTGTGTACTATTGTCGTTGATTGAGAATGTTTTTGCGTTAAAGGAAGAACTGCACATAGCGATTGATATCTGGGAGTGTGACGCAGCTCATATGGTATTTTTATCTATGTCTGAATTCATTCCGTTTATCTGAATTGTTATGTAATTATTCTTGCTATCGTTGATTATATGCATGCGCTATAACAACAGATCTTATTCATTCGACTATTGGATGTTTATTGATGTGCTTTTTCTTTTAATTATGTGTATGACAATGATATAGATGTTTAAAGTGTGGTAATTTCGCTTCAATCACTCTGCTTAACTATTTAGGCATAGCAATCTTAAATGAATTAATATCTATGTTGGAAAGATATAGTCATCTATATGCTTGTATTTTAGACATAGAACATCAAACGCTACGCTTTAGAGCTCAATAGATTCCCGGGATAGTTCATTTATTATATTTTTTTTAATATTTTTTAGCCTTTCCTTACCGCTAGTGTAATCTATAAATTATTTTCCCCATCCCATTTTTGTATTCTGGGAAACCTGTTCCATTCTCCAGTCGGGCCACTATCCAAACAGAAAAGGAGCTGTACTAAGGTCAGGACCGGTGGTTTCCCCAATGTTGTTGCAGCGATTTTCGAGGCCTCAACATTTTTGGCGCTAGAAGGAGGGCCCTGACTGTGAATGGCAAGAAAACCCAAATCTGCAAGCCATTCTAAGAGTAATTCTCCCTCCGAATCTCCTCGTTATTCTCGATCGCATGCTGGTTCTCCAGCATATAATCAATGAGAAGAGGAATCAACTACCACTGCTCAAACCCATTATACTCCAGAACAATTAAGTCTTGAATCCCCTGAAGTTTAGTCTCTTATCCACAAACTTCAGAGCTTCTCGATTTCGCCACAGAGATCTGAGGTATCACAAAGCAGTGTGACTTCGCAGTTCAATCTATCTCATCCACTTACCAGACTTCAAAGTGAAAAGCTTGGTATTGAACCCACTGAGTTCCCTTTACCCAAAAGGAAAAAATCCAAGAAATATACTGAAGGGTCTGATAGTGTAAAGCTTTCATCCACATCATCCATTTCATCTCCCCATCTGCAAAGTCAACCACCCACTCCTTCGTTACATATTGTTGTTCACCAGGGAATAGAAGCCTCAACATCTCAATCTGCTCACTCCTCGATATTATTTACTTCCCATACATCTGGAATCCTAACAGTAGTAACAACCACTGGTGCTATTACAATGGTAGATCCATGGACCAGACCTGGTGCAGTCAATATGCCTGCACCATTGCATCCATTACCAGATTATCCAGAAAAATGGCTCCCCAAGTTTAATCCAGATGATGGAACCCAGGCCGAGGAGCACATTAATAATTTCATGTTGTCAGTCAACTTGAAAGGGGTAACAGAACAAGATGTTGTTGTTAGACTTTTCCCTTATGCTTTGCAAGGATCAGTAGGATCCTGGTATTTCTCTTTACCCTCTGGTCATTACCAGTTGGGACACCTGCCAAGAGCAGTTTCTTACAAAATATGGAGATGATAGGTCTTTGGCTACTTTAATAAATGATCTCTCCAACCTAAGAATAGAGCATAGGGAACCAATTAAGGAATTTAATGCTCGCTTCAATAAACTCCTGAACAAAATCCCTACAGCTTCCAAACCAAGTGAACAAATTTGAAGCGAATGGTATATCACTTCCCTACCTGCCAATATAGCCATTTTTGTAGATAGGGCTGCGAAACCTACCTTAGCCGAAAATATGAAAGAAGCACTTGCTGTGGAAAAACACATCAATGCCTTAGAAAAGAAAGCTGCCTTGGAAGACATAAAAGCTAAAAAAGTATCTTTTAAAGAATAATCCAAGAAGAAAAGCCCAAAAGACCCATATGACATGAAAGGTTTGCAAAAGGTCCTGAAAACTTTGTCTAACGAAATGATTGACATAACGAAACAGGTGGCCGAAACTTCAAACAAAAGACCATTTAGGACTTATAAGAAAACTGAAACAAAGCCACCCAATGTCATATCTAACGCAAATTCAGACCAAGAGGAGGAGGAAGAAGAGGCAACCTCAGCAACTGACGATGAAGAAGAAGTAGTTGAATGCCATGGAATGTGGGATTTTATACTCCCCAATTCTGATACCGAAAATGAAGAAGAAGCCTTCCCAGTCACCACTAGAAGTAAAAGTACTTCTGAACCTGTCCAGGCGACTTGAAAGAAAAGGAGTGCAGGTGCTGCCACAACAAAGGAAAAAGTACCTCCAAAGAAATCACCTGCAGTAGTTCCCCAAAACCAGCCTTCAACTTCTAATCCTCCTTCAACATCTAAAACGTTAGTGGTATCTGATTCAATCGAATACAACATTGTTGATGATATGAAGAAAACTAAGGCAAACATAACCATGTTTGAACTTAGTAAGCTAAAGCATCAGCAAAAATTACTTCTTAAAGAATTGAATGTTGTTCCCTCTACACCACTTCCTAGTTCAAAAGCTGCTAATGATTCAGGCCAATCTCCTCCAGGTATGGTTGAAGCTACTAATTCAGTTCTGATTGGAGACAGATCAAGTTCTCATACTCCACCCTTCCTTCTGACTTATGAAATCTATAACAAAAACCTGCACAATTGTTTAATTGACTCAGGGGCATCATCTAACATAATGCCAGCTTCAGTTTGTTCCAAATTGAACATAGAACCCCAGAAGTCTGCCATCCATATTGTACAGTTGGACAGGACCAAAGTGCAGGTTGTCGGAGAGATTAATTCTGTAACTATCAGGTTGTCTGCTGATCCCATAATAGTACAAAGGATTGACATTCTAATAGCTGATATACCTGAGTTTTACGGTTTAATTTTGAGTAGAGATTGGTCCGAAAAATTGCATGGGTATATTTCTACTGATTGGTCACACATGTGGCTTCCCTATAAAGGTAAGCCAAATCAAATAAAGATTGATCGAGAAAAACATATGACCCATACAGTTACCAATTTTGAACAAGAAAACCACCCCGTAGCATTCAACAACAACATTTTGGGAAATTATTCATAAGATTCATTCTTTGGCAACTTTGTTGCCCAACCCTCCCCTTTCTTAGTTAATCATTTTACATCTCAGATTGAGAATTTTTCACAAACAGATAAGTCTAGGTGTTTCAATGATGATGAGAAAACTGTAAATATGATTGTTAATACTCCTTTATTTTGGTCTTTCTATTTTGATGGCTCCAAGTCCAGTGAAGGCTCAGGAGAAGGATGCATCTTGGTTAGTCCACATGGGGAAAATACAATGTTGTCTTGCAGATTAGAATTTGAGTGCACTAACAACATAGCCGAATATGAAGCTTTAGTTCAGGGATTATATAAAGCAATCGGCCTTAAAGTGCAATATCTAAAAGTATTCGGCGATTCTGAAATTATTGTTAAACAGGTTAGGAATGCAATTCATTTGCTTTCCAATCACCTCAAGCATTATCAATCACTAGTGCAAGACCTTACCTCACATTTTTTGGCATTTAACATTTCCTCCATTCCTCGGTCCCAGAATTCGGCAGTCGACCTACTAGCCAATGTAGCCTCCAGGCTTCTACCTTATGAAGACTACAGCCCTGATAGATTTTCCGTAGAGTTGATTTTTAGGCCTTCAATTCCTGATAATGTCATTAATTGGAGAGTATTTAACCATGATGATGATATTTTACAATTCTTAACTTCTGAGAAGTCTTATGACAATCAAATCATTGAAGAAGATGAGCATGACTCCCAAATAAAGGAAACACCTCAGGAAAACGCAATTCCTAAGCCTGTGGTAAAGCTAGAAGATATTTATGATATAAAAGATAGATTTAAACCTATAACTAATACAAATATCCAAAGCTCTACCCTAAGGTTTGAATTGATAAATTTGGGTACTGAGCAAGCTCCTCAAAATGTGAATTTAGGATTAGGACTTTCTGTAGAAGAGAAAGAAGCATTCATTAAACTGTTAAGAAAAAATAAACAAGTTTTTGATTGGAAATATGATGACTTGAAGACTTATGACACATCTATTATCCAACATACCATTCCGATGCTTCCCGATCAAAAACCGATTCAGCAGAAGTTAAGAAAAATACACCCAAATTTAGAAAGCCAGATAAAGTCGGAGCTTAATAAACTCTTGAAAGCCAAGATTATCTTTCCAGTCCGACATTCCAACTGGGTTTCTAATATGGTGCCAGTCAGGAAGAAAAATGGCGACATTCGAATTTGTATTGATTTCAGAAATTTGAACAGAGCAAGCTTAAAAGACAATTTCCCATTGCCTACTATGGAGAAAATACTTCAATCAGTGGCAGGTTCTGAATTGATGTCCTTTCTAGATGGTTTTTCAGGATACAACCAAGTCCTGGTTCATCCTGATGACCAGCTTAAGACTACATTTAGAACAAAATGGGGAACATATGCATATCAGAAAATGCCTTTTGGACTTATAAATGTAGGAGCGACATTCCAAAGAGCCATGGATACAGCTTTTAGGGGATTGATTAATAGAACAGTAGTCGTCTATCTAGACGATATAACTGTATTCTCTAAAGAGAGGTCTAATCATTTACATGACTTGAACCAAATTTTTCAACGCTGTAAAAGATATGGTATTTTTCTTAACCCCAAAAAGTCATTCTTTGCTCTTGATCAAGGTAAACTCTTGCGTTTTATTGTGTCTCGAGATGGCATTTATATCGATCCTGATCGAATCAAAGAAATTTTTGAAATCCCATTCCCTCACAATAAAAAATCAATGCAGTCATTTCTAGGCCAGATTAATTTTGTTAAAAGATTTGTTCCAGATTTCTCTCAAATTATTTTACCACTCCAAACAATGATTAAGAAAAATTTAGTCTTTAAGTGGGGATCGCTAGAAAAATAAGCTTTTGATTTGATCAAGCAATCCATAATCAACGCCCCTTCCTTAAATACTCCAAATTTCTCTAATCATTTTACATTGTATACTATCGCATCCGACTCTTCATATGCTACAGTACTCACGCAACTAAATGATCACAATTTGGAGGCACCCATTTCATTTT
>APFE030227788.1:50883-72743 GCA_000404065.3 Pinus taeda
CTGGATATTATTGGCCAACTCTATTTAGAGATGCCCCCGAGTATGTAAGGAAATGCCTCAATTGCCAAACTTCTAGTGGAAGACAACGAAAACCGGCTTTCCCTTTGCAACCAGTCAACATTGAACAACCATTTGAGCAATGGGGATTGGATATCATTGGGGAAATTAATCCACCTTCTTCCAAATAGCATAAGTATATTGTTACTGCTACCGACTATTTCACTAAATGGGTTGAGGCAATCCCTTTGAAGATAGCAAATTCTGAAGCAATGATTGAATTCATAGATCAATTCATCATTACCAGGTTTGGTGTCCCAAATGCTCTTGTTTTTGATAATGCTTCTCATTTCTCAGGCAATGCTATGTTTGATTTTGCTATCAAGAGAGGATTTAAGTTAAAGTATTCTGCTAATTACTATCCCCAGGGTAATGGTTTAGTAGATTCCACTAATAAGAATCTAATCAAAATCATTAAGCGAACAATCGAACAAAATCATAGAAATTGGCACAAATCCTTAGTGTTTGCATTGTGGGCTGATAAGATAACACATAAAGCTTCTATAGGAACCTCTCTGTTTAATCTTGTGTATGGAAAAGAAGCAATACTGCCCACAAACCTTGTTCTTCCTTCTTTAGCCCTAGTGCAGTTCATTGAGGAAGCTCCTTCCTCTTCTATTCAGCTTAGATATGACCAAATTTTAAAACTAGAAGAAGAAAGAGAAAAAGCCAAGGATACACATGCCAAACATCAGCAAATCATCAAAGCAACTTTTGATTCAGTCTCATCTGGTTCAAAACAATTCCAAGTCGGCGATTTAGTTCTAAAATGGGACAAAGCCCATGAAGACAAGGGCAAACAAACCAAGTTCCAGAAGTTGTGGCTTGGACCATTTCAGATTTGTGAGGAGGTAGGCCATTCGACCTTTGTATTGCAAGATTTAGCAGGTTTGAGGGATTCTCTCCCTGTTAATGGCCTTATCTTAAAAAAATTCTTCAATTGAGAAGGTAACCCCTTCTCCTTTCGTTTCTGTAGAATTTTATAGTTTGTAGGATTGTTAGGAAATAAAGTTTAAAGGCATCTTCCATTGACGTTTTGCTATGTTTGAAAAGTTGTCTCACAGAAGTATTATGAATATTTGCTTTCAAACAATAGAACTTTTAACCGAAAGGGATAATTTTTGGGAAATTAGGTATCATTATATTCTGAAACCACAATTTAAATTTGGTGAACTCCTCCCAAGCATAGAAGTAATGTAAATCATTTTCTGTTTTCAAATTGGTCTCAAAAGGTTATCAATATCAAAGATAGAAGTCAATTCAATTTTAGCATCTTCAACTCTTAACCTGTCATCCATTGACTCTTAAGGAAAAGATTGTTCATCCCATTCATTAAAGTTTATGATTATTCAGAGTGTAATTCTAAAATATAAGATATTAAAGATAAGAGGTCTTATTACAAGCCTGCTTACCATGTTCATAGGGAAATAGTTTAACTGACATCACCAATACTGCATACCAAAACAGGGTAATGGCTTGAAATTGCAAGACAAGGAGTCTCATCACGAGCTAGCTTGTTCAGTTAGATTACTACCAGTGAATGGCATTGTCAGTAGCTGACCACCAAACCAGGGCAATGGCTTTTTATCCTGTCAATGACAGAAAAAATAAAGATGAACAAAATATGAAAACATGTTTTGAATTCATTCTGATAATCACACTCTTAATTGGATGGGACAATGGACAATTACATGGTTAAAAGGTATCCCTGTCGAAACTATAAACGTTTGCTGGCAGCAGAGGCTCTACCTATGACAAACGAGTTTACTATAAAGGCTGATTTGGAAAGATTTTCTATTTTTATCATTATAAACCAATAAAGGCCCATTTGACACTTAAAATGTACTTATTTCAAGTTAGCAAAATTAGTTTCATGATATTCAGAATGCATAAATATCTAGTTATATCAGAATTTTCCCCTTGTAGTTGAAACTCTATTTCAAAAAGCTTAAGTATTTTTTATTTTTCCAGAGATAACTGGTTCTTCCAGCGAATCGCCAATTGTTGTGCTCTACAAACAACCCCCCATTTCATATCATTTTTATTCATAAAACATTAACCTATGAAATGGGTCCCTTTAAAATAAAATTTATATCAATACTTTTATTTTTCAAAATGTCCGATAATCAAATGAACGCATTTATAAAACCATTTTGAACAAACCCATATAAAGAAATAAAGCGAATCTTGGTCACTGCGATAAAGCGATCGCAAGATCGCATATCGCAATGACATAAGAAATATATATAAGTGGCACAAAGCTTTCCGCCGATGCGATATCGCAATCGGCGACCGGAAATATCCAATGCACATCTCAAAACACCCCATACCATTAACCCCGATGCAATGCGCAATCGGCGATCGGCGATCAGCGGGTTACTTTACTTAAGTCTCGATGCGCACAAAGCTTTTCACCGATGCGATATCACATTCAGCGATCGGCGGTACCCAATACACATCGTTAAGGCGCGCTTGCCATACACCCGATACGATGCGATAAAGCGCAATTTTCGATAAAAAGTCGTTAAAGTGATTGGATAGCTCAATTTATTCATATTTAAAGCTTAATCACTTGCGCTCAGCTGTCAAAGTGTCCATTGCATGCTTAAGGGAATTATTCGCCCGAATAACGATTTAATGGACATTTAAAGGATGACAGGTTTTATACGGCCAATTAATGGAATCATGTCTTAAAATCTTTCTATGGATTGTCTCCGCGCCCGTTTTAAAAGCTGAATATATTATTGCGCACCTATTCATATGTTATTATCACTTGCAAGCTTTCATTGTTATCTCTTTGTATTACGGCAATTGCCTCTCTGTGAAGAATTCATTCATAGATAGGAGTTTGAGCATGATGGGAAAAAAATCAAAGAAGACTGCAGGTGCTTCCGCTCCACCAGTCACAGGACAAGCTGCTCTAAACAAGAAGAAAGGCTTAATTTCTGATACTACATGCACGGGTCTCACCAGAGTTACTTGGTAAGGCACTTATGACTTAATTGAAGCCAAGAAACCACAGAAGACGGTAAAAAAAGCTACTGTGGATTCACTACGGAAGTCTGATTGTACTCTCAAAGATTTAGCTGACTCTTTCCTTCACAGAATAGCAGCCAGGGAGCAAATTCTCCCATACATAGACGTTGTATGATGGGCAATTGAAGAAATCCTAATTATGGACAGAACTTTTAGCACAAGAGATGGGAGGATTTTCCGATCATTCAAGGCAGATGACTTAAGGCAAATTTATCATTTGCCCGAGCCAGAGAAAATATATAATAGCGCCCTCCTGGAGAAGTTTGCAAGAGAAAATGAAATTGGATCCGAACCCATCAAGGATTGGAGACAAAATCCAAACAAGCACAAACATGAATCTTCTGGTAAGTATTCGGTTGATTCTTTGGCTTCTCCTTATTGTTATGCAGGTATAATGATGTGTAGGCTACGGGGATTGCACGACTCTTCTAGTTTCACCATAGAAATGGTTCCTCTTATGGAGGCAACACTAAACAGTATAATTATGGATTGGGCTACTATTCTCTCGGATAAACTAGCAGTAGCTGTTCGTGATTTTAGAAATAAGACTGTGGTCACTGAAAGGAAAATCCCCCCATTTTACTATAGTGCATATATCTTAGACACATTATGTTTCAAATCCGAATTTCTTGTTCTCAGTTGGAGGTGGATTGCAAAAGACCCCTCACCCATTCATATATACCACCAAAAATTGTGGAAGTCTTCTTACAAAAAGCACCTGTATCAAATCTGTAATGGCTTTATGCCGCCCATTTACTATTTCATTTTTGATAAACCCATTCCCAAGATTTCCTATCAAGACTCCTTTGATTTACCAGCAGTGGCAAGTTGGTTTGGTGAAGAGAAATTTACCTATATCAGAGTTTACGGCAGCCAAGCCAACCACATGTTATCCCTTTATATGTTCCAGATAAGTTGTTAGCAAGAGAAATCGCATATCAGATTACGACTGAGAGTACTACACAGACTCTCAAAAAAGAAAAGAAAAGAGGATGGCCCTATTTTCCCTTGAGATGTGGTGTCTTTACACTGCATGATCTCAAACATGCAGAAAATGAAGCCACAAAGATTCAATCTTTAGCTCTGGCCACAATCCCAAACAGGGCATTTGATCCAAAGCTAGTTGCCTATGCCGCATTAGAACAAGCCAAATTGACAAAGTTTGAGCATCAGGAAGATATGTTTGATGACCTGTTCACTTCAACTGAAACTATAGGTCAGGCTAAAGAACTCGCTAAGATGAAATATAATGATGAATGGTTGATTGAGTTCAATAAACTTAGAGAACAGAGGTTGCAAACTCTGCCTCTAGATTTATTAGCAACAACCCCAGCGACATCGTCAAGCGAGTCTGGTCGGCAACAGTTAAAGGAACCTCCTGCTATAACAAAAGATCATAATAAGGAGCAGGAGGAAAAGCAGAGGAAAGAGCAAGAGGAAAAGCAGAGGAAAGAGCAAGAGGGAAAGCAACAGAGGGAACAAGAGGAGCATAAGAAGAAAGAGCAGGAACAAGTACAGAAGGAGTCTCAAACTGATAAAAGGCAATAGACCACCACTGATGCCAATGTAGATACTACCACAGACCCTAAATTGCTCCAGGAATGGCAGCAGTTTGATTCTATCATCAGTGGAGTAAAAGGCTCAAAAGATACAGACACTTCTAAGACCAGCGACATGCAAGACGATACTTCATCTCAGGTTCTAAGTGGAACCAGCGGCCCACCTAAGTCTAAGGATATTGAGATAATTCCAAAAGATCCCACCGATCAAATCATTCTGCAGGTAGAAGATATTCCTCCATTGGATGTTTTCTACAGTCCGAGGCATAGAGCAATTGTAAAGCGATCAAAGAAAAGACGAAGGATTGATCAACCTTCTATCTTTCCAGAGCAAACGGTCACGGGTAATGTAGTATGGAAGGAGAAATTGGACCCCTCCAATGATCTAACAAAGTTGTCACAGTATGTTGGAGCCTATTCGGCAGCAAAAATCGACAAAGCATCAGAGGTAAGCCTTTTATTGAAGAATAAGGACCAAGAAATATCCACATTACAGACGGAATTAGCCCAAACAAAGTAGAAGGCAGCGCAAGAAGAGGAGCAGTTGCTGCCACAACAGCAAATGAATAATCAATTAACCCATCAATTGCAAGCCGAAAAGCAAAGGATTGACCAAACTGCGATCCAGAAACAGAAAGAATTGACAGAGGCATTGGCACAGTTGAAAGCAGCGAATGAACAAATGGTTAAAACCAAAGATGAGAAAATCGCTCAAATTTCATCGCAGTTAGAAAAGATAAAAGGGGCTTCGCAAGTGGCAGAGTTCAGAAAAGAAGCACCGTTGATAAACAACGCGCTAATATCTCAGGTTAAACTCTTGTGTCAACAGATCGCTCAAGCTGAGCCACTATGCGAATTAACTACATCTATAAATGAGCAGGTAGAGAAAGCTAGGGATGATTTAAATCAAGCCGATGAGGCCATTACTGCACATCTTGAATGGCAAGATTCTGATCAGGGAAAAGCAGCAAATTTGCCCAGGATACTTGAAACATATAAGGATATAATTTTCACAGAATGGCACACTCAGGTGATGAAAGCAGAGAGAGCGGCTTCAAGATGTAAATCAACTTCTAGCAATCTAGTTGATTTAGTCAACAACACTCTCTACTTGGCAAATATGATTTCCCAATGTACACCAGGAAAGATGACAACAACAAATACATTGGAGCAATCATGTTATTCTGAGTTAGAAGAAAAGGGAAGATTAATCGCCAGGATTAATAGTTTAAACTTGGAAGCATATTGGCTCTTCCTAATTAAGCCACATACACAAATAGCCACCCTGAAGTGTTTAACACATGTAATCGGGTGTATGATTCCCGATATTCAAGATGCCACCTATGCTTCCCAGTTCAGTTCATGCCTCAACAAACCTCCGGAAGTTGAGCCAATGCTTGTAGTAAATCAGCTCAGATTCAAAGGAAAGCAGCGGACTTGATGAATCACCCTCCAGCTTGCCAGATCGCTAGCCAAAATAGGATCAAAAGTTATTGATATCAATTTAGTAGCATTTCTGTTTAGTAGATATTTAAATTAGTATTGTATTTATAGACCCTTTCATGTTTTTAGAAAGGGTCATAAAATTTTGTAAGAGACTTAATAGACTGAAGTTTGCACTACTGTGCTTCAGTCGATATTCTTTTATGAGACTTGACCAGTTGTTCTTAATTTAATGAGGAAGCTTCTTTATGCAATTGTGAACTATTGTCGTTGATTGAGAATGTTTTTGTGTTAAAGGAAGAACTGCACATAGCGATTGATATCTGGGAGTGTCACGCAGCTCATATGGTATTTTTATCTATGTCTGAATTCATTTCGTTTATATGAATTGTTATGTAATTATTCTTGCTATCGTTGATTATATGCATGCGCTATAACAACAGATCTTATTCATTCCACTATTGGATGTTTATTGATGTGTTTTTGCTTTTAATTATGTGTATGACAATGATATAGATGTTTAAAGTGTGGTAATTTCGCTTCAATCGCTCTGCTTAACTATTTAGGCACAGCAATCTTAAATGAATTAATATCTATGTTGGAAAGATACAATCATCTATATGCTTGTCTTTTAGACATAGAACATCAAACGCTACGCTTTAGAGCTCAATAGATTCCCGGGATATTTTCGTTTATTTATATTTCTGTTAATAGTTTTAGCCTTTCGCTTACCGCTAGTGTAATCTATAAATCATTCTCCCATCCCATTTATCTATTTCTGGGAAACTGGTCCCATTATCCCCAGTCGGAGTCACTATCCCAAATGGAAAAGGAGCTGTACAAAGGTCCGGACCGGGTGGTTTCCCCAATGTTGTTGCAGCGATTTTCGAGGCCTCAACACAACCTCAAGTGTTCTATATGCTCTTTCTCATTATGGGATTAAATGAGGATGTCATCCAAGAACACTTGGACAAGGCGGTTCAAATTTTTTCAAAAGACACTGTTCATCAAGTTCGTGAAGGCTGCTAGGGTATTAGTTAAACCAAATGGCATAACAATAAACTCAAAGTGTCCATATCGCATTCTGAATGTCGTCTTAGGTATTTCTTTCTCCTTGATTCTTATTTGATGATAACCTAACCGTAAGTCTATCTTGGAGAATATTGATGCTCCTATTAGTTGGTCAAAGAGGTCATCGATTTCAAGCATGGGGTACGTATTCCTAGTGGTCGCCTTGTTTAGATCTCAATATTCAATACATAACCTAAGAATTCCATCCTTCTTCTTTACAAAGATCATTGGTGCACCCCAACGTGACACACTGGGTCATATAAAACCTTGATCAAGAAGTTCTTTGAGTTGTATACTCAATTCATTAAACTCTGGAATAGTCATTTGATAAGGTGTTTTGGATATGGGTTCCACTTCTCGTTTCCAAGTTATGGAGAAATCAATTGCTCGAACTGGAGGAAAACTTGGTAGCTCTGGAGGAAATATATCTACAAATTTGGAAAGTAGTTGGTGCAATTTATCTGAGGACTTCTCATTGGTAGGAACCATTTCTACCACATAAATCTTGCATCGTTTCCTCATACACTTATTAACTTTCTTGGCTAATATGAGGCACGACGTAACATCACATCTAATCCCTTCTATTAATTTGGTTTCTCCTTGGTCATTTTTTATGAGAACTATCTTATTATATCAATCTAGTATAGCTTGATGGGATTCAAGCCAATCCATTCCCACAATTAAGTAATACGTCCCGAGAGTCGTACTATATAGGTTCATCTTGGTATCACACCCCCCAATGTTAACACTACAATCTCTTACCATTGAGCCTACTGATTGCTGAGAGCCTAATGCCATTTCTACCATTCTAAAGTTACATTGCTCATGATCTATCAATCCACATCTAAGTATTTTTGAAGGTGAAATAAAACTATTAGTGGCACCTGGATCAATTAACACAGATAGAGGGATGTTATTGATCATACCTGCAGACTCTAGTTCAGTGGCTTGGTGCTCAAACTGGTGATGGTTTGTGGCTGCATGAATTCGATATGCGTTTTGTGGTCTTCCTCCATTTGCTTTGTATTCTTGTTGTTTAATCCCTGTTTGATAGCTTGGACAATCTTTTTAATAATATGGACCTTTACATTGCCAACATTCTACTTGTGCCTGCTTCTTATGTTGTACTTGTCCTTGGCCACCAAATCTTCTACCCCACCCACTATTCAAGTAAGGTTTACCCTTACGTCCTCGTGTAGGTGGTCGAGAAGTTGTGGTAGCGATATGACAAATAGTGTTTTTTCTTCCCGGGAATCTATATGGCTACCCCGCAGGTTTATTTAGCCTCATTGCTGAATATTCCTTTCCTGATTTTTAATCAACCACCATTTGTTTCTTCATATTTATTTTCGTTAGGATTTGTTTGGCTAAACTAGTGGTTGTTTCCATAGTGGTAGGTTTCCACATGGTGACTTCTGCTCAGACTAAGGGGTCGAGTCCATGCAAGAATCTTTCAGCTTGACATTTATCATCAGCCATATAGTCCACGTGATGGACCAATGAATAAAATTCAGCTTCATAATCCTCGATAGTTCTACCATTCTATTGTACTTCATGGAAAGCACCTACTTGTTGGTGTTTTTATTCTTCTAATAGGTACCTAGTTTGAAAGGCTTCCTCAAACATTTCCCAAGTAACTTGCACTGGGGTGACATGCATCTTTATTTCTTCATTTACCCACCATAATAAGGCATCTCCTTTTAGTAGACTCATTGATATCTAGGCCTTTTCCCTAGAAGTGTATGCCTTAAAACTAAGTGCTCTTTTGACACCCATTACCCATGATTCTGCTTTTGAACCCCCTTCTAGACCCGTAAGCTCTGGTAATTTGGATTTTTGGACTTCTTTCATAATATCTAGTGTTGCTTGTCCATCTTTAGCGTTGAATTGAGAATTTAGGTCTTGTCTTTGTTTTTGTTCCAAGTCCATTTGCATATTTCATTGATCTCTTCCTTGGCTTGAGACCCAATCCTTAAATATACTGGTCATTTCCCCAAGGGAATGTAATATAGCTTGCTGAGTTGGGGTTCCTATGTCTAAAGTGGTGGGAGGTGGTGTTTCTACCTCAAGGTTGTTTCGAGTTTGCCTTTGACGTTTAGGAGCCATGATCTACCCTGTGATATTCAATTAAATTATAAATTACGTTTATGCCAAAAGCTACAACAAATTTAGAATATGTCCAAATTTAAAATATACATTTAGTTACTCAATTGAATTATAATACTTAAACCATAAATTATCACAAATTTTGTAGTATAGAAACATGGAGTTTGTGAGTTTCATAAATTATTAATAATCACAATACTTAAACCATATTTTTGAATAATTAAACCATAAATTATCAACAATCACAAATTTTGTAGTATAAAACCATGAAACTTAGAGGATTGGATCAATGTGAAATAAAACAAAATTTGAATGAGTAAAGCTTAAGAATATTGGTGACATTATTGTCTTAAGAAGGTATTGGATCTTGGAAAGAAACATTATATGTCACGATAATATGAATTCTACAGATTCATGACTTTAAGGATAAAGATAAATTGAAATGTTATGTTAAGTATCTGTTTATGCAATCATTACTTATGTAGAAAAATAAATGGACTATTTTAAAGTAAATTGTTAAACAAGTGAATCTTGAGATTCTTATGACTATTCTAAGAAAAATTATGAAATCAAACCATCAAAGAAATATTCCAAAACCATAGAGAAGAGACACTACCACCCGACCCAGAACTGGATCAGATGAGTGGAAAGTTTATTCCTCCACAACACAAAATAAAAATCATTTTATTAATTATATGGCCTGCCTGCAATCACACCCACAAAGGCAACACCATATCAAATCCCTTAAATTACAATACATTTAGCCATATTAATTTCCCGGATAAGACATAAAATTGTCGGCATAAGACACAAGACATAAGATTGTAAGCTTGGGGCCATGGCTATGCATGTTCCTGCAAATTCCATTGTTCCTCTCGACAACAATTTTGAGAAATCTGCACACACTATAAGATCAACCTCACATTGTGGTTCGAAACGTTCATTGACAGGCAATACCATTTACACAATCAATAGTACCATTTCCTCATCCAAGGTAGGTAATTGTTCCTTCAACAAATTATATAGAACTTGTATTTTTTTATACTCGTTTATCCAAGTATTCACACTACTAGTACCAAAAGAACAATTTATATAACAATACTTTTTTTCACATGATGTTGTATTAAGGGGCAGAGATGGCTATAGAAATTGTCAAGATGAGATTTCTTCTAGAGGGCAGAAAGTGACTAGAGGTCAATGAAACATGTTGGCTCTTTTTTTTTGTACTGAAAGCTACACAAGCACTAATTTGCAGGGGCCAAGACCAAACATATGAAACAATGAAAAAACGAAATGGGTAGTAATGTTAAATCTCCTGGAATTGCAATTGCATTGGTTCTCTAAATATTCTGGACAGGAACATCAAACAAAAGAGTGGTTAAAATATTCTGGAAGAGAGGTATCGATGGATAAATATGGAAGAATGTTGGAAAAGGAAAAAAAAGCAGATGGACTCACAAAATTAAGCAGAGAAGCCACGAAAATTAGACAAGATCAGAGGCTTACCGCCTAGATCAGACAAGTCATAAGGAATAGAATACATCATAAACTCCTTTCCTCTCTCTGGAGGTTTTCAACAGGTCTACTTGATCCCAAGGGGGGTGGGGACATGGGCAATCACCTCTTGATTTTTGTTAGTGGTTGATTACTTAACTCAAACAAGATTCAATTGAAATATTATACAACAATAGTGCAAAATAAAAGTGTATTGTTACATGTTGAAAAAACTTTGAAATGTAGGTGTATACAAGGATTGAGGATTGAACATTATTTCCAAAATGATCCTCGAAAGATCATTAAAACATTGTGTAACAGGGGTTTCTTATCAGTGCATTTTTCATGGCTGCATTGAGAAGAGGGCTTTGCACATGAATATGAATGGCTTCATATTAGACAAATTTTCATTCAACACTCTAGTTGACATGTATGAAAGATGTGTGCAAAGTATTTGACAAAATTCCTGAATGAACTATCTTCTCATGGACCATGATGATTGGAGATTATAGCAAACATGGGTTTGCAGAGAAGGCATTGTATCATTAGATATTGTCTATAGGTATGGAGCCTGATGGATTCTTATTCGCCACATTTTTCTAGACTAGCCTAGTTAATTTATCTTAATAAATAATATATCAATCCTAAAACTTCAATCTTTGTTAATATATATTAATCTTAAAACTTGAACCATGATGCTAAGTGTCATTTAAAAAAAATCATCACTATGTCATAACAAAATCCTTCAAATATAATTATAAGCATTTATGTTAATTTTAACAAATATTCAACGGATAAGTCGTGTCTAAGCATTAAAGCAGTTTTTCAATTTATGTTAATTTCTTTGAAACTAGCAGAGTATAATAAGGGCAATTTGCCTGAACTTGTTCATATTTAACTTCTGATCCATAAATGAGAAGAATACAAGCTTAATCTCGAGGGGGGTTTGCAGTGATTACTTCAAAATCTTAACCTTTAAATGAAGAAGAGGATAAGGAAGGAATTCCAAGATAAATCTTCACACTTAATTATTTTAGCCTTACTCTGAAAACACGTGAAAAGGAATTCCAAGCTAAATATTGGAAACTTGGCAGAAGCTTGTAGTAATAATCATGCTGGACTAAATTTCAAAACGAACTTACCATAAAAATCCTAAAATTGTATCCTTAAACCATAACTAGGGTAAAAAAGAAAATATAGGAATTGTGGGGAACGCGACTTTGTAGTCCTGGCTGATTACATGAAGGGTAAACACAGGTGTTTTCAGAAATAGTGAGCAGATTGAAGGTTTTTTTTTTATTTTTAGTCGCAAGAAAGCAAAAATTGCAAGAGATCTGACCGGAATTTGAGTATTATTCCAATTCGAGTAGCTTGGGTAAAACCACTGAGAAAGATAATGGTATCAGTAAATCTCATGATAACACTATTGGTGGCCCAGTCTTATCTTTGGGAAGTAGCCTTCTTCCTAAGAGAAATAAGGTGTTACTAACTAAAATTTTAAAGCCCTATCATAAAACACACACCGCTCAGTTTATGTTGTGGCAGAGCCTGCAAACAATTGTTAAAAATGGCTAATGAATTAATGAAAACAAATCAAAATTGCAGAAATCTAGAAACCCCGATTCCACAGTTCAATTACCATGGAAATTAACTTGTAGAAAAACAAGCATCCTATAACTTTCAAAAACAAGACAAGTTAAATATTCTGACAAAATAATTTTATTCTTTTTAGATGCCCATAGGCCCTAAGGGTTGAGCCCTGGTCTAATACCATATGTAACAATACAAAGTAAATATAAAGTTAATTTCTTAATTAAAAACATAAACAAACAAATAAGTCCATACATATATTACCTGTAATCAAAGTCTTCCAGATGACAACAAGGTTTTGGGGATGACTCTCCACCCAATAGTAGGCTCAATTGTGAAAGTATCTGCTACAACTAGCCACCCCCTAGCCCTCAATCAATGTACTATTGCCAGTGACTCCTAAGTCTTAGAAAACCATTTTCCCAAGAGAATGAATGATAGAAACTCGGAAAGATGGAATGCCTCCCATCCTCCTCACTCTCTAGTAAAAAGAGAAAAACATTGGATGGGGAACCACATCCGCACACTCCATGTGTCTACATGCGACTTTGATTTTTACGTTTCTTTACTTTTCTTCTGATTTTTTTAGTCTTCTTGTTTATTTCATTTCTTTTCTTTAGCTTTCTTATTTTATTTTCTTCTTTTTCCTTTTTTTCTTGTTTTATTTCTATTTATTCTCATTTAGAGAATAAATATTTTTATTTTTTTATTATTTTTATTTATTTTCTTGTATATATTTATAGATATTATTTATTTATGATTATAGTTTTATTATTTATTATTAAGTGATTTATTATTTATTATTTTTAGTTAAGGGGAGGGATATTACATAATCCACCATTTTCGTAGTCATCTTTGATCCTGTTCTCCCTACAAGTATATCATGTTGGCTAAACCAAAATATAAACATAAAAAACATACCTCAATACAGTTTAGCGAAAGATATCTTGTCTACAAAATCAATCCAAGTTAGAACAATACATGTATAAACATAATGATAACAATATATAGACATCATACATGAAAATACCAACTGCATACCATGAGCTCATGCATGAAAACTATGCCCATAACAATGTATAACAATATATAGACACCGACATGCATAACAAATACATATAAAATCGACATGCATTCATGAAAAAGGCATCACAACAACAACGTCATCAACTTCTACATGACAACACAACTGCAATAATGACCATCACCATGCATACATAACAAGCACATATCAAACCTTCATGCATGCATTGCAAGCACCTTCTACCCATCCAATCTAAGGGTTGAACCATGCTCTAATACCAACTTGTGACACCCTCCTCCCACACTTACCCAACTTTACCAGTCCACCACGGTAAATATGTGACAAGGCACTACTATGATATGAGTCAACCTCCTAGTTGCAGTTAAGGAAGTGGAGTTGATGAACCAAAACAAAATTGACCTTCCTTAGGAGCTACAAGACCCCTGGGGGTTAACTAACAACTCTAGGTGCCCAACCCTTGAGTTAACTTGCTTTTTCACTCATTTGGGCTCTTAGTCACTCCCATGAAAAAGAAAGCTAGTGATTGAGACCCTTTAGTTGCTCCCATAAGTATGCATCACAAGGACTGTAGACTAATTAACTCAATTTTACGCTAGTGACCCCGAGATCTAAGCCACTTTTTCAGTGTAGGATCCATACCTCTACCTAAAACTGAATGAAATTCTCAAAAATTATAAATAACACAAAGACAAGGCCTATAATTGAAAACTTAAACAATGAATTAACTTGAGCTATCCAACCATGACTAACATTTTGTCAGACACACCATGAACATGTAATTTATAGTTCATAATTACATATCTGAATATAGGGGTCTCATATGTATCTGAGAATCGACAATAAGGACTAATTCCCTCTCATAATAGCTAAAATAACATATATTAGGTAATGTATTCAATCACCATGCATTTACTAATCAAAACATGATGATCCATAACTAAATTCTGCCATAAACCATGCTCATAACTAGAATATAACTAGAATAATAAAAATGATAGAAAAGCCATCAAAGAAACATAATAGCAAGTACATTTACTTATGAAATACAAGGGAAAAGGTAGCTCTTATTAACATATGCAAAAGGAAACAAATTTATGGACTTCCAAGACCACCCAACCATAGATTGTGTTCAACCAAATATTTCTTTCATCCAATCACCCCCCTGCCATATTCCAAACATGAATGTGGGACTAAAAAAAACAACCAGGGATTCCTTAGCCTTTACCACATATCCTACGATTATTGGTCAAGGGATTTCTACGTCTAAAACCCTCATCTATATATTCAGGCTTTATTGTGTATCTCGCAATCACTAGTCAAGGGGCCCAAATAAGAAAACATAGACTACTAGAGTTTACCACAATCCCACCATTATTGTTCAAGGGAGTACTAGGCCTAAAGAAGCATGGATGCCTCTAGATTTATTCGACGATATCTTGAGGAATTTTCTTGTATCCACCCTCAAGCTCTACCATGTATCCTACCATTACCGGTCAAGGAATTCCTAGGCCTTTGGGAATTTCCCTGAGACTACCTCACATGGTTCGAAAACCTCCAGTAATCCAACTTAACCAAATAAAGGAACCCCATCACGCCTTAGCTATCTAGAAATGGAAAGGTAAGGCTGAAACCATTATCACACCTAGAAAAAACCATGCCAATTATAGCAAGATAACCAAATACACACATGCATGTACCATGCATGTGAAAGATAGTAATGGAATCATACATGAAACTCAATACCTAAAAGTAATCCTACTGAAGTCGCTTGATCCAACTCTTTCTTGCTTGATATTTTCTTCCCTTTGCCTCCTTGCACTTCATTTCTCTTCCTTTTTCCAATGTTAGAGTGCTCCAAGAATGCTATAAGTGTGAAAGAGTATGAGAGAGATAGAATAGAGAGTGAGCTCCAACCCAAAATTATCAAAAGGTTGTGAGATGATCCTCAGAAGAATTTTTAATAATGAGGCATCTATTTTATTCAATTTCCACAATTTTCCTTCAAATTCATCCTCCCATGCAACGAGTGACCTTTCACCTTATTTTTCTCATATTTTCTATTATTTTCATAAATAAAATTCCAATTAATTCCTCTTTTTCTTTTCAAAGCCTTCATCATTGCCTTTTCCAATATCCCTTATCATTAATAAACCAAATGAACACCCACTAGGATGTTATATGCAACATTCAACATGGAATATGTGTCTCGTGACCTTGTTTGTATTTTTCCTGTATTAACTTTATTACATGAAAATTTAAACCAGGCTTATTACAAAACTATACAACTCACATTATAAAACTTGGAACATAAATATGAAATCATAAATGGTTGGCAAGGATGTAGGGGTAGCACTAAAGGAGGCCTTCGAAATGCAAGGTATGGACATGCATGTCTTTAACTCGGTAAATGATATAGTGGACACATTGGCGGGAGGAAGATATCATGATGAATATGTTATGTCTATTTTTATATTGGGAACTAGTACAAATGTATGTTATGGGGGACATGTATATGCAATCCCAAAATGTCAAGATCTTCCCCCAAAATCTGGTTATATGGTTATCAACACAAAGTGGGAAACACTTGGTCTTCTCATCTCCTACTAGTAGAATTTGGTAAGGCTCTTGATACTGAAGGTATAAATCCTGGTGATCATATCTTTGAAAATCTAATCTTGGGAATGTTTTTGCAACCTAGAATAGTGATGCTACCAAAAATATCACAATATTTATCCATGTGACTCTAGAAAAATACATCAACCAAAATTGAAAATGAAACATTAAAATTTCTCCTCATTGACTATAGTTTCAGTTGTGTGGTATTAAAATCAACCTAGTTAATATTTACATTTGGCCAAATTTGTGCAAACTTTATGAAATCTTGTTATATTTTATGTCAAAATTTTCAAAATTCTTCCATCTCCTTAAAACTCATGTACTCCCAATTCTGCAATTGTTTTTGTCCCCAGTAGAAAATTCAAGTCTGTCACCTTTTTATCTTCATTTGAAAAAATGAATTTCCTTTATCCAATTTACCCAAATTAAAACACTTATAGATTCTTACGTAAAATTTAAATATTTTGTGTTTATTTTCTATAATATTTTTTATCTAAAAATAATGGGTTGTTGACCAATTTCCTAGTGTTAAACATTGATCAAATCCAAGTCAAACCATATTACCAAATATGTCACTAGGAATCAAACACCAAGTTTGTGCCAAGGAGAAATGTGTCCAAAGGAACAACCATGAATATCATATATACAATGAATTGTTAATAGTTGTGAACACCTTTTCAAATAAACATTTAAAAAATATGGTGTAGTATGATGTATGTTGGATACACATCCCAAACTTATGAAAAAAAATACACTTGTATCAATGAAGAGAGTGTTAGATGAATGGGGAGTGACTGAATGAAAATTATGCAAAGCACCTAAAAGCTATAGGATTCCAAGAGTTCATCTTAGATTTGAAGTCAACAACTACTCATTTCCATATTTTTTAGGAATTCTATCAAAACATTTCGGCATTATTTTCACATTCAAGGATACGAGTGGCAAAGTGTTGAACAATTGTGTACTTTTCCATATTTGAAGGAAATGAATTCTTTTTGCTTCCTAATTTTGTGTAATTAATTAGATATTAGTCTATTTTAGGTTTATCGAATGAATTTATTCCAAAAACCTAGTAATAGCTTACGAATTGTAATTGTTGGAAATTGTAAATAGGTCCAGTCTTCATAATGTATATTTTTCATTGATGTATAATGCATAATAATCATGCTTGAAAATAAATTTATTTTTCAAAAGAAAAAATATTTTGTAAATGTCCCATTTAGACATTTGAAAGAATAGAAAAAATTGATTTTTTATGGATATTATTAATCTTCCTAGATGCCAAGTTGGCCCTCCTTGGAGACAGGTTTGATTAGCCCTATGAGGCACCATTTCGAACATGGAAACAACTATATTATCCAGTGTGATCCTCCATTAGGAAAGGGATTTTATGGATATTTTGTGATAAGATTCATACCTCTATGGAAAGAAGGATTTTGTTAGGTTCTCTGTTAAGAACTAAGATTTGTGGTATATATCTTATGAATAAAAGTGAGCATTTTGAGGAGAATACTTGTTGGTGAGATGAGAAGCTTTATGTGGAAGATCTTTGTGAAAATTTATACCTTCTATGAATCTACTCCTGTGATAGTTGAAACCTTCTATGATAGCCTTTTGTGATGATATGCAAACTGGTGTGGCTTCTATCTCTATGAAATGCGAGCCTTTGAAGCATTGCAATTCCTATGGTACGTGATCTATGTTATTTTAAAATGGATGTATCACTTGGAAATGGAGAGAACTAGTTACTAGACTTTATGTTATTTGTCTTGGATTTCTTTTTAATCTATAAGGAAAATATTTATGGGTTTTCCCCCTTGGGGGGTTTTCCTTAGCCTTTGACCTAATATCTTGTATTATTTGTCTCCTATACACTATGATCTTAATGTATTTTATCTAATGGTAATTACTTGATGGAGAACATTAAAAAACTAAGAAAGAAGAACTAAAATAATGCCCAAAAGTAATTAGCATGTTAATGACTTCATATTTTCATTGGAATTCTATCATGGTATCAGTGTTATGGTAAGGATAAGAGAAAAGGTTACAAGGTAGTCTTAATGTCCAATCAAGATGCAAGAAGTTCTGAAGATTGAAGTCTTAAATATTTCAATGATGAGATCCAAGTTCTGTTAGGGGATCTGATCATTGTTCTGAATTTAATTCAAAATCTATAACATTTGTATAATGGGTTTGAAACCTGAAGCTATGATCCAAAATTTGAGGTATCTTATATTTATAATAATTGTGATGTCTATGTGTCATCTCATCTTTCCAAAATCATGGAACATAGAGTAGGAAAACGAAGACGCTAAACCCATGTGGAACAATGAAATGCTAATACAATATGCAACAAATCCATTTGGTGTTATAACTCTACAACTGAGGCCACGATTTGTGCACTCCTATGTACTATATATGGCACCTCATTTACATAAAAATTTACAAACATAAGAACACCTTATTTTATGAAATGTTATGATATTTGAGACATAATATTTGTGGGATTGTGCAAGTTAAGGAATTGTGGTTTATCTCTATAGACGAGAACTATGTCTCAGGTTACAAGGAATCTTATTTCTATGGAGTATGACCTTTACACAGAACTCATTTGTGAGATACAATTTATATATATACTGTATAGTCATGTACCTTTTAAGAGATTGTGACATATATTTGAAGGCCTATGTCACTTGATCACGTGAAGGAAAAAAGGACTATGACACTTGTTCATACAAATCATTGAACATAGTCTCTATGGAAACCAATTCAATTTGTGGTATCCAAGTTGTTATTTGAGTGTGAAATATATGAGAAAGGATGGAAATGATTTGCCATAACAAGTCTAAGTTTGAAAAGGTTGAGGAAATTATGGTTTATCGCCATGATCAATTGAATAAATTATATCATGAAGAAAATTTATTATTTTCAAACTAATGCAACTAAAATTGATGACTGTGTATACTAGACCAAGGCCTAGTGTCTTGCAAAAATAATCTATTGTTGAGTGACTAGGATGAGACCTAGTAGGGTTGATATTCCTGAAGCAAGCTCTAAGACACACTATATGTGAGGTCAATTGGATCATTGCTTCTTGATTAATAGAAAAAGGTGGGATGTTCAATTTACCTTGAAACGGTATGAAGGAAAGGAGGAAGTAAGAAAAATGGCTTTCAAAATAAACGCTCAAGTAAAAATCCTTCTCAATAATGGAAGGTTTAATGTTTCTATTGTCACAAATTTGGTCATTATAGAAACCAATTCCTTGAGAGATTGAATAACAATAGGAAAAGGGAAAGAGATCATAGTGTTATTTATAACACTAATGAACCATAAAAGAAGGCCAAAACAAAAGTTTCTAATGTCATATATTTATACTAATGAACAAGAGAAGTTTTAAGGTTTTAGGGTTTTCCTAAACCCTAGTGTAGTATATCCCTTGTGTAAAAAAGTATTTAGGTTGTTGACTTTAGGATTTGTGAGAAAAACCCTAATGATGATCAAGGATTATGCATAACTGACCTTAAGTTTTTTGGATAAATACCCTAAATTGAGTTCTTCCATGTGAAAATAGGGTTTCTATTTCTAGGGTTTGTGAACCTAGAAACGATTGATAAGAGAATGCCTAGAGTTCCAGACAAAACCCTAGGAACAATTATTGAAATGGAGAACAACCCTGATGATGTCTAGATCAATGATGTTGAGAAATAGAAGATCAAGAGGGACCTATTTGTGTTAATATAGGATATGTGTTTTATTGCTATTGTTTTACTACTATTGATTTCTTTAATAAAAATAGTCTCTTTCTCTATTTTCATTACTTGAGTGTAACTATTCTTTTGTGATCTACCCAAAGAGGATTGCAAGTACTTGTTGAAGATTGTCTAGCCTACAAGAAGTTATAATTTCAAAAAAACGTGTGTAATAAGTCCTCAATTCAGAAGGAGCTTTCAATCTTGAAAGATATATGGATTCTGAGGGAGCTTTGGATCCACAAAGAACCTTGAATTTAGAAAAATCTTTATAATTAGGGTGAGCAGTTTAATTCTCAAGTTTTGAGGTATGTCATTAAGTATTATATTTAAATCATATTTAATGTCTAAAGTTGTGATAGGCTTTTGACAAGCCGCTATCCTAGATGAAGTACATGTACTTCAGGGAAAAGCTTTGGCAAGTTAAGATAAGTTCTCTCAGTAAGAGGGAGCATTGATGAGATAACAATAAGAGCCTACATTTGGCCCATACTATTATTGAAAGAAAATATTCTCCTAGGCTAGAAAGAATGGTCCTTAAGGCCCAATTACTCATAAGAGTTGGTGATTTTTTATGATAGGCCAATCACTCTATAAGAATGGGTGCCTTTTTCAAGCTCGGCTACTTGTTCAGTGAGCCTTTTGAGGCAAATTATGTTAGGGTTTGACCAAGATAATGAAAACCCTATGATGTAAGGATACTTTAGGGTTTTAAGCATGTGATGTAAGAAGTTGAATGTCCTCTAGGGTTCAGCCAACCCTATGCAGTTGGAACATAGATGTTCTTAGAGGTTTGACCTTGGTGATGGAAAACATGTGCTAGTCTGTATACCAGGTGGCTTAGGCATTGACTAGATTAGAGTGACTATTTATTGTACCTTAGGCTAGGTAGTCTATATTACAGCATATAGAGTTTTGGTACCTTAGGTTGAATAGCTTGCATGATGGTACATAGGGTTGGTACCTTGGAAGTAGCTTATATGGTACCTAGATCCTTCAAATATGTTGGGTTGGAACCTTGGAAATAGCCTAGACGATTCCTAGATCCCTGAAAGATGTTGGTTTGGTACCTTGGCAATAACTTAGATGATACCTAGATCCCTGAAATATGTCAGGTTGATACCTTTGCAGTAGCCTAGGTGGTATATATATCCCTAAAACAATATTTTTTTGGTTGATACCTTAATAGTAGCCTAGATAGTATCTAGATCCATAAAATAGTAATTATTGGGTTGATAGCTTGGATAAAGCCTAGATAGTACCTAGCTCCTTATAGCAACATGTATTTTGTATTGGTGTCTTGGTAGTAGCCTTTATAGAACCTAGAGTCTTGTAGAAGAATGTCTCTTGGGTTGGAACCTTACATATGGAAAATGAGTTATTATCAATTTTGAAGGATAAGTCATTATGAATACCTCCCTAGTTAAGACAGAGTGTTTGAAATTCTAACTAGGTTTAATAATCATAATATATGTTTGTTATTTATGTAAGATACTGATCATCATGCTTGAAAAATAATTTATATGTCAAAATAAAAATGATTTTGTACATGTCCCATTTGGACATTTGAAAGAAAAAAAATTGATTTTTTATGAATAATACTTATCTTCCTAGACGCCGAGCCAACCCTTGTTGGAGACATGTTGACTCAGCTCTATGAGGCACCCTTTCACACAAGGAATCAACTATATATTGTCTAGTGTGGTCCTCCATTGGGAAACAAATTTTGTGGATCTTCTGTCATGAGATTCAAACCTCTATGGAAAGAAGGATTTGGTTAGGTTATGTGGTAAGAATTCAAATCTGTGGTATATATCTAATGAAGAAAAGTGAGAATTGTGGAATTGAGGCTTCTGTGATCTGTCATATTTATAAGAAGAGCTTCAACGTAAATCACATGAAAAAGACATTTGTCGACGCGTTTCGAACCAACTAGTGTGGTTCATCGTCAGGACAAGTTGAAGAAACAGATCTGGCTTAGCAAGTTAAATAGACTGAGCAGAGACTCCAACGGCTACAAAACGGCTATTTTTGACTCTAGGACCACATAACGGCTATTTTTGACTCTAGGGCCCAGGCTAAAGTTATATT
>APFE030227788.1:76510-102948 GCA_000404065.3 Pinus taeda
TTTTTTTCTTTTGTATTTTTCATTTTTATTTATTTATTATTCTGTTTGATTTTATTTTTTCCTGTAGGGTCCATGTTGATCCTCGACTAGAAGCCTAATCCCATTATGTGTCAATTTGATAGTTGATTTTAATGTTTTTATTATAATGTATCAAGTGTGACCCGCAATGTGTCAATTTAATTGTTGGTCTTTAAGATTTCATTAAAATGCATCAGTTCGCCTACACTACTTCTCAATTGGATGGTTTATTTTTAAGGTTTTGTTGCAATGTATCAAGTTGTATTAGGGTAAGATTTTGAAGTTGTTATACTATTAGCATTTGAAAAAAAAAAAACTACTCTTCGTATAGTGACTCTTTCATTTAAGTATTCATTTAAAAAAAAGTCATAGAAATTTTTCATAATGCCATAGTTGAAATATGTTGAAAGCTTAAGTTCTTTTGTAGCCATGATCTGTGGTTTTAATTCCATGGTCGAATAATTGTAAAAATTTTAAGGTCATGACATTTTATCCTTAATGTCATTATGAAAAAATGTTGAAATGCAACTCGATAAAAAATTAAAAAAAAAACTGATTTTTATTGGTTTTAACTACCATGTTTAAAAAATGTTGAAAAAAAAGGCTTTATTCTAGCATCAACATTTTTCGTTTTCAGGTTGTTTTCCATGTTTTTTTTGGGTTTTTTGGCTAGAGTTCGCATTTTGAGTTTACAGTTCTTGTTTCAAAGTTTATGTTGTTTATGTGAGTGACTATGTATGACTCTCATCATGTTTTTACTTGTAAATGAATGAACAATGTATCTATGGCCTAATAGATGAAACTTTGTCTAATGTGTTGAGGCATCAATGCTTCTTAGCGATTCTCAGATAAGTATGACACCCCTCTGCTCATTTTTTTTGTTAAGACCTGTAGCTTTCATGTTTGTGACATGTTTGATGAAATGTTTGTCATGGCTAGTAGGGGTACAGTCTAGCCCTTGCTGAATTTTTCTGCAAATGTATCTTTGTTCTACCATGAAATTTCATTTATGAATGTGTCATGGAGTTCTGGGTAGTGACCTGGGATTTCAGCCTAAAAACATGGCATAAGTCCCAGAGTTACAAGCACAAAACTATGGAAAAAATCCCCCAAAAGCTCCCTTGCCCTCGTTGTGCGAGCTTCTGAAGCCTCTTAGATGCACCTTGGCCCATATCAAGGGAGCGTCCAGGGGTTTGATGCAATAAAAATTCGTTTGGTCTCAGGGTTTGGTTACCTTATGGATCTTGGGAATTTTGTTGCCAATGTGGAAGGTCTATGTGATGTGTTCATTAGATACCACTTCCTTAAATGAGACATAGGGCATTGTTTCATATCATAGTAACTTCTCATCACATGTTTACCACGGTTGGTTGGCTCCCTGGGTAGAAGTGTGAGGAGGGTGTTACAGAGTGGTATCAAAGAGGGTTGCTCTCTCCTTGGGTCATATCTGATACCACAGGGTAGAATCAGAGTGGTTTGCACTCTCTTTAGGTAATATATGATACCATAGAGTGGTATTAGAGTCTGTTTCATTCTATTTGGGGAATGTCTAGTTAATGTCCTCTTTTGGTGTTATTGGTTGCCACAAAGTGGTATCAGATAATGATTTTGTTCTCTTTGGGTGGTATTTGGTTTTCATTCTCCTTGTATGATATCAGATACCATAGAGTGGTATCAGAGCATGGTTCATCCCTCATACTGGATGAGAAGTGTGTTGTTCATGCATTAATATCGGTTACATATATGTTCCTTATGCTTGTAGTCCATGTGCTTGTTGCATTAGCATGGTGTTGACCATGGTTGTAGTGATTTTTCCATTCCAAGGTTGATGGTGTTGTTGTGGGATGTGTCTTCATGAGTGTATGGCTGCATATACATTCGTTATTCATGTCCGTTATGTCGTTATGCATGCATTTTCATGGTGAAGGTTGTTGTGTAAAAGTTCATTGTATGCAATTAGGTCATCATTATGATATTGGTATGTTATGATGCTAATGTGTTAGTTGAGATAGAGAAAGAGATGCAGATCTTTAGAGTGAAGTTGCAACAATGGACTTCGGGGTAAGAGAAGATCATCTTAAAGGTTTGTATGGTGGGTATGCAGGTATGTTGGTTAACGTTTGTTATAAGAATTAGGGTTACAATTTGGTTGAATGTTTGATGAGTTGCATAATATGACTATGTGTATGTAATATTGCTTGAAGGAATGATCTTGTTTCAAGATTGTTTTACTCACACATATGTGTTGAGATAGCTAATATGTGCTTAAGTGTAAGTAGGTGATAGTTGTAGTATTATGTATAATGACTACAAGTTGACTATGGATTATGACATGATTGCCAGCCTTGGTAAATGTTGATTTCAAATTAGTAGAAATGTTGCCTTAATATTTGGAACATGTGGCTGACATGTGTGTTTAGTTACAAGGTAGTGTTATTGGCACAAAAATGTAAGATAATTAGTATATTGTTGCATTTATTTATGCACTGAAAGTTATGTGTTATGGCAGTATGATACAGAGAATCACATGGAAAATTAATTGCCATGTAATCTTGAAGAAGGCTCAGGTTGAGCTTTCCCTTGGAAGCACTAGGAACCCATGGGGATTGAGTCATGGTGTCCATTGGGAGTCTTGTTCTTTTTGTACCTTGTCATTTTCTTGCACTTGATTTGTAGTTATGTTGTGTCTAGTGCATCATCGTGCCACTTTATTTGTGGTGTCCTATTGTTATTGGTTTCCATGATTTTTTTCTTGTTTATTTATTGTTCTTTTCTTTTATGTTTTGAGGGTATGGGGAATTGGTTGGGAAAGAATAAAGTTGACGGAACTTTGGAAGACCTGTGTGGAACCCAATAGATAATGAGAGACTCAAATGAAGCTAGCGCATGTGTAAGGGAAACTAAAGGTAAGAGTATGATGTTTGGCTAAGTTGGTTGGGTCCATTAGTGTAAATGGATGGTGGCAGGACAATCATGAGAAAGCTAACAGGAAAGGTAAAGTGAATGGATGTGAGGTATATGATTCCTTAGATATTTTGGGAATGATTGTTCTCAATGTTTGGCATGTTATGCATGGGTAAAGGCAGTTCCCTTAACCTTAACCTTACGATATTTAGTAAGTATGTTTATGCTAATGTTTATATATATGCATGTATATATGTATGTACATATGTCATTTTGTCGATAGGATCATGATTGTTTTATGTTCATGCATATGTGAATACATATATGTATGTATGCATACAATTGTCTGACAGGGTCATCAGGAATCGTTCTTGTGGAGGAATGATTGCTTATTCAAGTGAATGGAATGAAGAAATTCCTGGTTCTAATGAGCACTGGTATTGCAGCAAGGATGTTGCAACTCCTAGGGCTAACGACTTTACTTCATCAACCTAGTGTTCATACAAACTTGGAGGTGACAATGTTTTATACACAAATAGATGTAATTGGTGTACTCTTTGTTGCTATTGAGCTCAGACGATATATCACTATGGTTTCTCAAACTAGCCTTCTATTGACTAGAAGAAGTCTTATGACCAACTCGGAGAAGGGAAATTTACCCTAATTGGAAGAAAAGAAATTTTGTCTATTGCATGAAGGAAAGGCTCAAAAGAAATGCTTGAAAAATAAAATGAAATCCTCTATCTACTTGCTAACATACTTTTATTGCAAAAGGAACCTACTTTAACAAATGTGAGGTTTTCACTAATCTAAGCATGAAATGTGATCTAGAGAGTACTAACTGTTGTGTGCAAGAATAAATATAGAAGATTTTTCTTTTGCCTTTTTGCTTGAAAAATGTAAATGCTAATCTTGCTTGGTTGTTTGGTAGGGGAGACAGGTGTGGAGAAAAAGGATGGCAATGGTTCAGATGGTTTGGAGGGTAGGTAGGGGTGCATTCTTGACTTTCGTGATTATTTTTCTCAAATAGGGCTCAAAACAGGCTACTACAAGTTTTCCTACTAGATGTCTACAAGAAGTACTAATTCACCTACATGATCCCCTGTTTTACTACAAGAACAAATTGAAAGCTTGGGGAATTGTCTAGAAGGTGGGATGGAACTTGGAAAAGGTGAATGAGGAGGTAATAAGGCATGGGAGTGGTAGGAACTTACTTAGAACTCAAGCCAAAGCTTTAAGATGGTTGGATTTTCTCGACGAAGATGGGAGGTTTTCCTCGTAAGAAAAGAATTCGAATTGAGACCTTAGTGACTTTGGCAATCATGGGTGGATATGGCCTGGTTGAGGCTGATGAGATGAGGTCTCCCTGCAATTTAGAAAATCTGCAACAACACACATCATTCTTGGCATTTATACATGAATTCATAAAAAATAAGAAGGGTTTATTCAAATAGAGGGAAAAAAACAGAGTTGTCACCATTTTCTTGCTAAATTCATGCATCGAAGTTCTTGAAACCAATATGAAAGTGGGATGAGATCAATGTATAACCTAAGAGATCAGAAAATACCAATTAAAACTTATCTATGAAATTGAAAGATAATGACCTATTTAGCAAGAAAACCCTAGATCACAAAAAGCAAGAATTTTGTCCTTTTCTTGGGTTGTATGAGAAGTGTTCCTCAAACCCATGATCCTTGCAAGGGGAAAATGAGTTGAAAACCACATGCTATCAACTTTTTTCGAAAATCCTCTTATCACTAGAATGCTACTTTTAGAACTATCCACAAATGGAAGCAAAATAATTAAATCTACCAATACTTGTAAATTAACAACACCAAAATCAGTTTGTCTCTAACTATGAAGATAACCTAATCATACATATACAACAAAAGGAACCTCTATTGCTAAGGTTCAACCATAACCCAAGAGATTCATCCCTCTGACTCAACTCAGTACTGGATCAATGTTATGCTGCTCATTTTCATTAAAGAAATTATAAATACATAAGAGTGCTTGGTTACCATGCTTCAACCTGAAAATTGATTAGCTATCTTGAACAAAAATTCTGAATCCTAATGAGACCCTAGGGCTCTTGATTTATACAACTGATGTTACCAACAACTTCCTTAAATTAAGGGAGGCTTGGCTTTAATCTCTAGATCAACGGGTCTTCAACTATCACTAGCTTGGCTACCCATAAACTTCACGACTCGACTGCTTGCAACTTCAATGTGATGAGATTTGATTGAGGAATATTCAAGTGAGTAAGGAGTTAAAGAGGGAGATCTTGTCTCCTACAATCCTTCCTTCTTGTCTCCCTTCGAGTTCCTACACTTTAATTAGCCAAAATTTTCTCCAAAACTTGTAATCAATGCACATTATACCACTAGACATGACATCTCATATTTACTCTTCTCCTTAAGTAAAACATAATTAAAAAATGTAAAGAATGATAAGAAAAGTTGATTTCAGTAAGCTAGAGGTGCATTAAGGTTCATATAATTTACCCATTGATGAGCCTCCTCATCACACCCCTACTCAAAATCTTTCTCATCTTCTGAGGAACTCAATATATGTCCATGTCTTTCATTGCTTTTGTGGTTTCCCTCACATTCGAGGCTTCTTCTATAGTCCCCTCCTATTATGGATAAAATGTTGCATTCCTCTCTATTTTTTCCCACTACTTTCTTTCTTCTTATTCCTTTCTCCCCTCTAACATACCTAAAAGCAATGTAGCGTTGAGTTTTAATCTAATCCTATTGACCTTGAGTCTCTGTATTGTTTTCTTATACATTAGTACTCTCTCTAGTGCATCCCTCATTCGATCAAGAGAATGATATTCTTTGATCTGGAGGTTGTTGGGTAAGGTTTTCCATCTCCTTTGGTAGGATTTTTGGCTATCATCTTCTAGCAATATTAGCATTTCTTCAAAATTAGTGACTGCTTGTTCTTGTACAACAAGGTATCATGGTTCAAGCTTGGGATCATTTGCAATGAGGTTGTGAGTGTTGATGACAGCCATTGGGTTAGATTGTTCTAGTCTGATGAAAAGGGCTTTTGTTGCTTCTCTTTCCAATAACATTTTCATTTCTATAGTTATGGCTTCCTCATGACTCATCCAAGATCCTAAGGCCATTAGTTGTAAGTCCCCCAGATTTGGATTGGGGTCCCACACATTTAAATCTATTAGAGCTAAATTGTGTAGGTAGAACTAAGATATATTTTCTCTATCCTAGAGGATGCTTTGATCATAGAGGTCAATGGATTTCCCATAGTCTTGGAAAGGAATAATTACTCTTTGTTCTAGGATTTTTATATGAAACTTCAACCATTGTTCTTTGAGGTATAAGACATGACTTTGATGGCATCCTTCATTGAATTTCCTCCATGGATAAACTTGCAATAGTTTCCAAACGACCTTCCTCTTCCTCTAGCTTCTTCATTAGCCATGTGTTCTCAACCTCTAAATGATATTTCATCATTGATTCCTTATCTCTTATGCTACTTAAGTCTCTGTCCATTTATTTCAGCTTCTCTTACATGTGGCCTACATCCTCCACTACTTTTGATTTAGAAACTTGCATCAAACAATGTGCTCTTGATCTCCCTTTTTCAAGTTCAAAGAATAGATGAATGGAAAATTTTTGTGGTATCACCCTACCTCCTTCAATGAATCTGTAGTAGGAGTTGAGGTTTGGTTGTGGGCTAGGCTCCTTCAACTCCTAAGCCTCTTCCTCTATTTCTTCTTGAGTAATTCGTTCCTCTTTTCATTCCCTTTTCCCTTGCAACCTTTCCTGATCTTTCTTCTATGTTTCTTGTAGGTTTTACAGGGTTTCTTGTAGGATTGTTTCTACTTCTTGTAGGTTTGGCTATGTTTCTTGTAGGAGACATTTTCCTTTTGTTGAGATTGACTTGGTGACATGTATCCTAACATAGGTGATTGGTGACTTGCGATAAGATTTTTTTGATGTTCCTTCTCCTTCCTTATTCCCTAAAGGGACAATTTCTCTTGTTGTTTTGGTGAGTCATCTATGACAATTGGATTTGTGTTAGAGGTTTGAGGTCTCCCTTGTTTAATTTGTGTGCTCTTCCTTGTCTTAAAGTAAAGTGGAGTCTGCCTCTATCTCTTTCCCTTTATTTCACAAGTGTACTTAGGGTAGTTAGAGAAGCTACTACCTCCTTCTCTATATGCTCTGGAGACCCTCTTGGTGATTCTTCTTCTTCCCTACTCTGTTTTTCAAAATTTTATTCATCCTCTTTTTCTTCAATTTCTTCATCCTTTTTTCTTCTTCTTCTTCATCCTATTTTTCTTCTTCTTTCTCATCCTATATTTCTTCTTCTTTTTCATCCTCTGTTTCTTCTTCTTTTTCATCCTCTATTTCTTCTTCTTCTTCCCTATTAGTATGGATTCTAT
Organism: Pinus taeda; assembly: GCA_000404065.3. Taxonomy (NCBI): domain Eukaryota; kingdom Viridiplantae; phylum Streptophyta; class Pinopsida; order Pinales; family Pinaceae; genus Pinus; species Pinus taeda. Next base: position 83,848 of record APFE030227788.1, read on the forward strand.
CATACTCAATGGCTCGAATTGCTCCTTCTTCCTGCATGTCTGCAAATTTTGACTATGCAATAGGGATTCTTAAGTTGTGTAGAGCATCTTCTAGGATGAGTTTGATCAACCCATGATGTGATAGCTACTAATCATTTCCTTCTTGTACCTTGATGCTGATGTCTATTATTGATTGTAATAGAAAATAAGGTACACTAAGTCTGTTATGAAGAGGTGTCTCATCTCCAAATATTAGCTCATGGAGGAGTCTAAAGGGGTATCCATACACTACATTGTATGTAACTTCATAGGAAATATACTAGATGATGTGGTAACTTACTCCATTCCAAGGATATGGAATTATTTTCCCCTCTAACCCCATTTTTGTCTTCAATTGGTTCTTCTCTCTCCAAGAAAAAACCTTTCTTTGCAAGATTGATTTTAATCTTATCCTCTTTTCTCCATTGCAACCCTAAGGGGAGTGTATTTATCTTGTTAATACTCTCAGGGGTAATTTCTACTAGCAAACCCTCCACTACAGTAGTGGGACTAGCTTTAGTGATAGGTATGAGTGACATTGAAAATTTTCTAGCCACGTCATCATCCTATCCCCTCAGTAGCTCGAATAACCCCATCCATTGATGCCTTGCCAATATTTCTACAACATGAGGATGCTGGTGTATTCTAGTCGTGTTGGTGGGCTCTCTTTTGTTGAAATCTCCTATTATATTTTCTGGCAATTCTTGTTTGAATGAGGTTTGGGTGGCTATAGTTTAGGAACTCTGATAGGTGATGGGCTTTCAAACATTATCCTTCACTAACCTTCACATAATTCTCTCTACCTTTATGTGTATAGAAAAATTAAAAAGCAAGGAGGATTTCTTATTTCTTGATGAAAAACAAAGAAGGTATGGAACCTATCTCCCTTTTCTACACTTTGGTGATGAGAACTCTTGAATTGATTACCCTCGGTGTCCACTTGCAACTCTGTGTGGTAATTCTCCCTGTATCCCGTAACTTTCCTATAGGTTCTCTTGTTTGTTGTAGGTGTTGACTGTTTCCTCTAGGTTGCCACTATAGGGATGCCGAGAGTAAATTTTCTTTCAATGACTCCTCGAAGTTTCCTATGCCTTCAAATTTTCGAAATAACTAATACCTTGCATGGGATTCAATGACTATTTCTATTTGTGGATGATTTCATCTGGTGATGTGTTGGCTGGCCAAGCATGAATACCTTCTTTTGGGCTATTGGTCCCACTACAAGTTCATCGTATCGCCTTTCCTCATAATAATCTCCCACTTTTATTCTCCTCAGCTTAACCACATTTTTTTATTCATTCGTCTCTTCTTTTGATGTGACCTTGCCACATGTGGAGTTGACCAACCCTTTCTCTTCTCATTTTCTAATCGAGGGTGGCCAAGTTAACTAGACAACATCACTTATAAAATCAACTTCATACCTCATTCCTATAGTTTAATCATATTTATACTTATCAGGAAGTATTGGTGAGATGACATATTTGTTGGTCCATTGCTTTGCTTATGCATGCTGGAGAGTGTTATTAATTCATTGTTCTTTTCCTTGGCTACATATTCTTTAACTGTGTCTTTTTCCTCTTCTTTTGTTGGTGAGTCTCTCCCTTGATGATGTAAAGGTGCTAGACTTTTTTGATGCTGAGCTCTGGAGGAGCTTCCTCATCACTGTGATCCTTGTGTTGAAGGTGGATTGGAGTTGCTATGGTCTTTTTTGTGGAATAGGCTGCTACAAGAATTCCTATAGGATGCTTACAAGATGTCCTGCAGCTGCCTTTTTCTTGAACTTTTTCATCTCTTCTTGGCTTCTCAAGTTGAATGGGTATTGAATGAGTGGAGGATGTGGGTTGGAGTGGAAGATGAGGTATGCTATTGTGGCATGTATCTTTTCTATGTTTTTTTTTTTTCTTTTTTTCTATTTTGTAACTTGATTTGTTTGATGGATACAGTGGTGACATGGTCATCTAGGGTGTTGGTTGAGGTATGGTGAGGTAAATGGCTCTTTTCATAGCCCACAATTTTTCCACTATACTAACCTTCCTATACTTTTTCAAAGGCCTCTTGTAAAAACTACCAAAAGCTCCTGTGGTGTTACAGGGAATACTATAGAAAACACAGAATTGCTTGGAATTGGAATCTAGAGTTGAGTATGGATGGAAGAAAATGGATAGTATGGAGGAGATGAGATGGATTAAGGAAAAAAAGGTTTTTGGTAGGGCTTGCTTTCCTCTATACCCTATGCACATCATCTTCTTGTAAACCTACAAAAATAGAATTGTTATTTGTGTATGTTTTTCTCTTTCCTCGGTTATTTTTTCTCTTTTTTTTTTTTGAAAAGACAACTAAGTTTCCTTGAACGAGGTTTTCATCCTTGTTGCCTACCCTGGGTTCATCAAAAGAAGTTTTCACCTGCAGATATTTTTTTTTCTCTTTTGTTTCTAATAGCCTTGGGCTGCCTTAAGAGGTTTTCAACCCAAAAGTTGCACTCAAGTGCCTCATTGAGGTTTTTGCCTAGGTCCCTTTATTTTTCCTTTTTTTATTTTTTATAGAAACTTGATGAGGTGGAAGCTAGGAATTCTCCAATCACCATCATTGCCTTGCTAATGCTACTTATGAATTCCTACTTTGATAAGGGCTTCTTATAGATCTTTAACCTATGCCCATTGACAAGAAAAGAGATACTTTCTACATTGATGGTTCTTATCTGAACAATGTCATTGTCACAGAAATTTTCTATCACATATCAACCTAACCATCTAGTCATTAACTTGCTTTTGAAATATTTATACTAGTAGTCATACAACAAGGCCCAGTCACCTTCTTAAAACGGTTTGTCATTAATATTTATGTCATGCCAAATTTTCCTTTGTACTTGAGTCACTTCTCTATGCAAGAGGGACTGCATCCTAAATTCACCTAACACATTGAGTTGAAGAAATCTTTTGTGTTGTGCCCTTGTGACATCTAGATCCAGTTGTGCTGTCATCCTTAAGGTGTTGTATTCAAATTCAATGGACAAGAGGGCTTTCTTCCCATAGGATAGCTCATAAGGAGTGATTCTAGTGGAGGTCTTCCAGGTACTATTGTAGGCCCAGGTGGCCTTCACCAATATCTCTTCCTAATCCTTTATGTTGCTTCTAATCACCATGGTCAGAATGCTTTCCAAGGCTCGGTTGGTGACTTTCCCTTTCCCATTAGCCTGTAGGTGGTAAGGAGTGGATTTTCTGTGCTTGATCTCATGTTGAATTAACAGATTTTCAATCATGTGTGATGTAAATTGATTGCCTTGATTAGTGACCAACTCTCAAGGGTATTGAAACTTATAAAAGACATTCTCCTTCAAGAATTTAGCCACCTTTTCTTTTTTTTCTACCTTGATAGTTTTGGCTTCAACCCATTTTGTAAAGTAGGCAGTGCACACAATGATGTACTTCTTTTGTCTGGATGGAGGGTCAATGGGCCCAATGAAATCCACGCCCCACATGTCAAATGGCTCGAAAGTCACTTGAGGTTGTAGTGGCATTTGATCCCTGGGGGTAGGCTTCCCCATCCTTTGACACCAATCACATTGGCTGCTATACCTTTTTACCTCTTGGTGGAGGGTAGGCCAATAATAGATAGCTTGTAGTACCTTGAATGTTGTTCTTTTAGTTGTAAAGTGACCTCCACAAGGCCCATCATGACAGGCCAGAAGGATTTCAAAGACTTCCTCCTCCCTGACACATCTTCTCATAATTTGATCTGGACCTAGCTTGAAGAGATTGTCCCAAATCCAAGTGAATGGGGTGCTTTTTCTTATGATTCTTCTCTTTTCCTTGGAGGACAAATTTGGAGGGAACTATGCAGATACCAAATAGTTTTCCATTTCAGCAATCCATGGAGAGAGAACTGAAATGTTGAATAAATGGTCATCTAGTAGCTAATCATCAACCATTCCTTCCTCCCCTGTAGGTAATGCCAATCCGGATAAAAGAATCTACAACTACATTCTCTTTTCCACACTTACTAATAATACTTAAATAAAATTGTTGCAATAAAAGTAACCATCTAATAATTTGGGCATTTACATCAAGTTTTCTCATCAAGTATTTAATTGCGGCATGGGAGGTATGTACAAATGCATGGTAACCACTAATGTAATGTCTAAATATATTCAATGAATGCACAACAACTAGGAGCTCCTTTTCAATTACTCTATAGTTTAACTCCACTTTCAATAGATTATTACTGATGAAGTAAATGGCATAAGGTAGCTTGTCATCTATCTGGCCTAAAGCTGCTCCTATAGATTTGTGAGAGGCATCACCATGAATGTGAAATGGAAGAGCCCAATTTGAGCCTTAGAGAATAGGTGCAGTAGTCAACTTGTCCTTTAGGGTGTCCAAGGCTTCTTAGCAGCTTTCTAACCATAACAATTTGGAGTCTTTGGCCAATAACCCAAATATGGGAAAAGCTAACTTGTTGAAATATTTTATAAATATCCTATAGTATCCAACTAACCTTAAGAAACTTTTGACATCCCTGTACCTCTATGAGTTGGGACTGTTTTGATGATTGCTATCTTATTTGGGTCTACTTGTGATCCTTCCTGGGATACAGAGTGACCTAGAACACTCCCTATAGTCATAAAAAATTCACATTTTTTGGGACTAAGGTATAAGTTCATTTCAAGGCATTGGTTTAACACCTTTCCTAGGTTAGAGAGAGCCTCCTGGAAATCACACCCATAGTGTTTGAAGTCATCCATGTAATTTTTTACTACATCATGGACTAGTTCTGCAAAGATATGTAGGACTTGTCTCTAGAAAGTGGCATGGGCATTGCATAGACCAAAATGAAGGACCCTATAAGTGAAAGTACCCCAAGGAGAGGTGTAGGTAATTTTATCCTACTCCTTTGGGATGATCTGGATTTGATTGTACCTATTGAATCCATCCAGGAAAGAGAAGAAATTCTTTCCTACCAGACCATCTAACACTTGGTTAATGGAAGGTAGAGGAAAACGGTCCTTCTTTCTGGATTTTTTTAGCTCTCGGTAATCCACACAAATCCTCCACTTTCCATTTTTCTTTGGAATTAGCACCAAAAGAGACACCCAATCACTGTTTGAGATAGGGTAATTGAATCCTGCATCCAACACCTTCTGCAGTTCTTCTTTGACTATATCATTGAGAGTTGTATTCATTCTCCTTTTTGGTTGGTGGACTAGTTTACAACCTCCCTATATGTAAATGTGGTGAGTACACACCAAGGTGTGCAATCCATTCATTTCTTTGTAATTCCAAGCAAAGTCATCCAAATTCTCTCTTAGCATATCACATAACTCTTGTTCTTGGTGTACAGATAGGGAGGGGTTAATTTTCAATGCTCGTTTCAAGTCTAATTCTATTATCTTGACACAAGCAGGGTTTGAGTTTGCTAAGCATAGATCAATATAATTGGTGTCCTTGGTTTCCTTCACTACTTCCTTCAGGGACATATTGTTGGGACTTTGATTTTGGAGGATGTGTCCAATAAAATCGTTTCATCAGGTTCTCCTCATCCTATGTCAATTTCTAGGGTATAAATTTGGGAGGAGTAGACTTCGTCTTCTTCCTCCTCCTCTAGCCATAAAGATAAGTCATGTTCTAGGGATGGCTACGTAGGAGGGTACAAGACCAATTGTCTGGACAAATGCCCATTTTTGACAGTCATATTTCCAACCCTGCAACTTATGTAGGCATCTCTAGTGGCTAACCAAGGCCTCCCAATGATGAGAGAATAACCATTCAATTTACTCTTAGGCTGAAGAACTAAGAAGTCAGTAGGTTATTCCTAAGAATCAATGGAGACCATCACATCCTCAACAATTCCCTCAAGAGCTACTGTTGATCGGTCTTCAAGTTGCAAGACTGTCGTATTCTTCCTTAATGATCCTTGAAGATTCATCTTAAGCATAGTGTCCTTAGTCACTACATTGATGACAGCCCTAAGATAAATCAAGGTATGGGGAACAATGGTGCCATTGATGTGTACCTCTACTATAGGGCTCCCAGGATCTAAATACTTTAGGAAAATTTCCTTCCCTAGCATTAAGTCGTACAGTTGTCTGATGACATGGTAGGGGTGTCTATCTTTTGCCTCCCTAGATGTTTGAAACACTTCTCTTTGATGAAATTGTTGTAAATGGGGACATCTTTGATAGCTTGGAGGAGTGACATTTTAAGACATATATTTTTCAACTCACCTAGAAGTTCAGTCTCTTTTGGGGTGTGCTGGACTGAACGGGTTAACCTTTCGTGAAAGGGGGGTGGATTCATTCTAGGCACAATTTCCTCTATTTCTTCCTCACTATCCCTAGGTGGAGATGGAGGTTGGTTATTTAGGAGAACTCTCCCAGAACTAAGGTTAATTTCATGAATTTCCACAACATAGGTATGGTAGAATGCTTCTCCATTGTAAATATGTTGTGCCTATATGTTGTTCGGGTTCAAGTTTGGTTGGGCAGGTATCTGAGGTTGTTTAGGTGGAGTACAGTGTAGGAGTTGTGGACTAGATGAAGGTGAATGCAATAAAGCTGGAGCTTGGTTGTTTGGGGACCTCCACCCCTAGGGTGGTGCATTCCATTAAGGTTGTGAAGTAGTATATGGATGATATGGTTGGTTTGCCTATTGGGAATGGTATTGAAGTGCAAAAGACCAGGGAGGACGTGTAGACCAGGAAGGATGAGGTGGGCGGCACCAAGGGGGAGTGGATATGTTTTAATTAGTGTTGTATTATGAATAGGATGACCCTTGCATACTCCGCTAGTATAGTCGAGGTCCATGAGGCCTCCTTTGATTTATGTAGCAAAGTTGTTCAGTCACCCCTATGGTTCCCTGATACATAGCTTTTAATCTAGGCAGAGAAGAGCACTTCTCTGTAGAGTGGATTTCCTCATAGACTGAGCAGATATATATAAGCTTCAATGGATATTCATTCCTAGGGTGCCTCCTTCTAGATCTAGGGTAGAAGATGGCTAATGCTATCTCTACTTCCTCTCGCTTCTATTTGATTTGCATAGTGTCTATTTGTAGAGCAAGTGTTTGTAGCATTTCACCCTTAAATTCCTCCAACATGTTCCCAATTTCACTTTTTATGGATGTATTGGAAAAGGATGTACTGACCATTGCTTGACTAGCCCTACCCTTCTTTCTAGATGGGCTATAATGATTTTTGAGAATTTCCTTGATATCATCATAGGGTAACTGGTAGATGTCCACTCCTGATAGTAGGTTTAGGGTTTCTAGAAGCTCCTCCCTGATCCCCTTGAGAAGGACTAACTTAAGTGACTCGGGATCAAGTGTGCACCTAGCCCTTTTATAGCTGAGTTGTAATATTTCATCATAATCCTCTAAGGACTCATCATGTCCCATGGTCATTCTAAAAACTTCTTCTTTGCTATCTTTGGACCTGTAGTAGTCCCTATACTTGTTGAAATCTTATTGCATCTGAGCTCAAGTAGTGATATTATCCCCAGGTAAACCCATGAACTAGCATAGGGATGCATCCTTGAGAGTGGGTGGGAATAATTTAAACTTCTAATCATTAGAGGTGTAATCATAAGTTCTATATATGACAACAAATTCAAATAGAAAAGTATCTAGGTCTTCTAAGGTTAGGCCATGGAAGTGAGGAAGAGCATAGGGGCTTATTTTTTTCATATTTGCATCCCCATTAGTTTCTCTAATGGGAAAAGAACCCTCAATTCTTTCCCTGTCTCCGCTTTCATTTCTACTTTCAACCATTATGTCTGTTGGAATGGTTTCTTCTTCTTCCCCTATCGGCTCTTCAAAAATATTTGGTTGTTCAACTGAGGAGTCCTCTAGATCGCATCCACCGAAGAAGAGGGAAGGTTGGATGTTTGAAGTAGTGGGGGTATTTGGTAGAAATTTTCCTAATTTATTCCTATTCCTATGAGGCACAAATTTTTTTTTTTTCTTTTTGAGTTTAAACTACTTGCATAATTGAAAGAAAACAAAATTGAATTGCAACTATTTATTGAATGGAACTAATTGCAGAGTGAATGACATAAGGAAAGGAATAAATAAAGTAAAAATCACATCTACTCAGACACCGCCCCAACAACGATGCCAAAAAGTGATGAGGAACAATATTTAAGCAAGGATTATGCAACTCTTGGGGCTACCGACTTCACTAATCCGGGGTTTGTACAAACTTGGAGGTGATAGTGTGTATACACAAATAGATATAATTGCTCTACACTTTGTCACTGTTGAGAAGGGTGATAGACCACTAGGGTTTCTCAAACCAGCCTTTTATTGACTAGAAGAAGTTTGATTACGAACTTGGAGAAGGAAAAGTTACCCTAATTAGAAGAAAATAAATGTTTTCTATTGCATGAAGGAAAGACTAAAAGAAATGCTTGCAAAATAACATGAAATCCTCTATATTCTTGTTAACATAATTTTCTTGCAAAACAACCCTACTTTAACACATGTGAGGTTTTAACTAATCTAAGCATGAAATCTAATCTAGAGAGTGCTAACAGATGCGTGCAAGAATAAATATAAAAGAACTTTTTCTTTTATCTTTTTGCTTGAAAAATGTAAATTCTATTCTTGCTTTGGCAGAGGAGACAGGTGTGGAGAAAAAGGAGGACAATGGTTTAGATGGTTTAGAGGGTAAGTAGGTGCCTAATCCTGGCTTTAGAGATGATTTTTCTCAAATCGGGCTCAAAACAGGCTACTACAGGTTTTCCTACATGATGTCTACAGGAAGTACTGGTTCATCTATAGGATCCCCTATTTTACCACAGGAAGAGACCAAAAGCTTGGGGAATGGTCTGGAAGGTGAAATGGATCTTGGGAGAGGTGAATGAGGATGGAATAAGGCATGGGAATGGTAGGCACTTACTTAAAACTCAAGCCAAAGCTTTGAAATGGTTGGATTTTCTCAACAAAGATGGAAAGTTTTCCTTGTAAGACAAGAATTCAAAATGATACCTTAGTGACTTTTGGAAATCATGGGTAGATATGGCTTGGCTGAGGCGAATGAGATGAGCTCTCCTTGGAATTTAGAAGCTCCTACAATAACACACATCATTCTTGGCATTTATACATGAGTTCATCAAAAGCTAGAAGGGTTTATTCAAATAGAGGGAAACAAAGTAGAGTTGTCACCATTTTCTTGCTAAATTCATGCATGGAAGTGTTTGAAACCAATATGAACGCAATATGTGATTAGTGTGGAACCTAGGAGATAAGGAAATACCAATTGCAACTTATCTATGAAACTAAAAGATAATGAGCTAATTAGCAAGAAAACCCTAGGTTACACGAAAAATAAAGAATTTTGTCTTTTCTTTGGGCTATATGAGAAGCGTTCCTCAAACCATAATCCCTACAAGGGAAAATGAGCTGAAAACCACTTGCTTTCAGCATTTTTGGAATATCCTCTTAGCAATACCATGCTACTATTAGAATTATCCACAAATGGAAGAAAACTAATTAAATCTACCAATACTTGCAAATTAACAACACCAAAATCAGTTTAACTCTAACTATGAACATTACGTAAGCATACATATACAACAAGATGAACGTCTAATGCTAGGGTTGGTCCTTAACCTAAGAGCTTCATCCCTCTGAGTCAACTTAGTGTTCGATTAAGGGAATGCTACACATTTTCATTGAAGAAATCAGAAATACATAAGAGTGCTTGGTTACAATGCTTCAACTTGAAAACTACTTAGCTATCTTGAGCCAAACAATTGAATCCCAATAAGGCCCTAGGCCTCTTGATTTATACAACTGAAGTTACCAACAACTTCCTTAAATTTATGGAGGCTTGGCTCCAATCTCGAGATCAATTGGTCTTCACTTACCACTGGCTTGAATGCTAATGAACTTCATGACTTGATTGCTTACAACTCTGAGATGATGAGATTTGATTGAAGAATCTTCGTGTGAGTGAGGAGTTAAGGAGGGAGATCCTATCTCCTAGAATCCCTCTTGTTTGTCTCCATTCGAGTTCCTACACTTTAGTTGGCCAAAATTTGCTCCAAAACCTACAATCAATGCACATTAGACCACTAGACATGACATCTCATCTTTACTCTCCTCATTAATAAAAGCATAATTAAAACATGTAAAGAATGATGATAAAAGTTGATTTTAGTAAGTTGGAGGTGCATTAAGGTTCATATAATTTACCCATTGATGAACCTCATCAGGTTCATGAGGGATAAAGTGGGAAGATTAGTCTGACAGATCTCCGAGTTTAGTATCATGTGCATATGAATTAATATTATGTGATTATGCTATGTCTATGCTTATCCTATGGATAGGCTAATGCTCACTGATAGATAATTGGAGTGAAAATAATGTGATCCGCAAGATGATAGATAAGAGTGGATCGTAGAGAGACATTGGAAGTGAGGTTGCTTGATAGAGGCAGTGTAGTCTTTGATGTGTAGTGTTATTGTTGTGTACATGTTGTGCATGTTTGATATTTAGCGATTATACCTATGGTGTTGTGTGCATGTTTTATATGAAGTCCTAGGTATAGATGGTGTTATTACATGTTGGATATGAGGTGTTTTGTACGTAACATATTGTGCACATGATGGATATTCGATGTAGTATGAATATGGTGTTGTGTGCATGTTGTACTATGTACATATAGTGTTGTGTGCATCATTGTACATGTGGTGTTGTGTACATTTTTTACATGTGGTGTTGTGTGCAAGGGGTGTTATGTACATGTCGTGCATGTGATGTTGTGTACATGTGGCTTTGTGCACATCTCATGCGTGTGGTACTATGTATATGTGGTATTTTGTCCACATTGTACAGGTGGTGCGATGTACATGCGGTGATGTGTACGCATTGTGTAGGTGGTGTTGTGTACATGTGATTTTGTGCACATGTTGTGTAGGTGTTGTGTACATGTGGTACTATGTGCATGTTGTACATATGGTACTAGTGTACATGTAGTATTGTGCATATGTCATACATGTTGTTTCGCAAGCATGCGGTGCTATGTATGTGCATTGTCTAGTTGTGATATTGTGGCATATGTCTTCATTGTGTTGTACTCTGTGTACGTATTTGTGTTGTGTTGCACATTAGATGTAGGTGTGTGCATTGTGTTTTGGTTTACACCCGGATGTAGGAGTATGTATTATGTTATGTTGTACACTGAGTGTATGTGTATGTGTGTTATGTCAGGTGTAGGTGCATGTATTACATTGTGTTGTATGTTGTGTGTGTTTGTATGTGTGTGATGCACACTATGTGCCTGTGTACATTGTTGAGGAGAAGGAAATGTTTTCTTTTCGGGTGTGGCAACCGATCTGGTGTGCGTATGGAATAAGAACAAAGATAGAACCTAAGGATTGACTAAAGGACAAGTATTAATATTTTAGTTTAGTTTTATTATCCATGTGTTTTATGATTCTGGTCTACAATGATTACATGTAATCTATGATTTTGGTTTATGATGGTTACATGTGAATTACGATTTTGATCTATGATTGTTTTGTTTTGAGCTAACCTGATGTAATATGTTTAAATATGATGATTTGGTCAAAGATGCTAGTTTGACTTGTTGTGATACGAAACAAAAAGAATTAAAAGTGTACCTTGTTGAAGGGCCACGAATGAGGTATGATTTGAATTTATTTGAATTTATTTTTGTTGGGTTGTGCTATATTCTTTCCACGACTCACCCATGTAGTTAACTGGGGGGTTAGAGGAGGGGCGGAGCCCCCCCTTCGTTGCCCCGATTGTGTAGTGAGGGGGGTCATAGGGGGTTTGAGGGGTGTAGGTAACCCCACTCTATGGGGTCTGGGCCTATATTGGGTTAGGCGGACCTACCTATGGTTTTATGCATGATTTTTCACACATGTTTTTGGACATAATGGTTTTCGGTCCATGGTATTGAATGCTTTAGCATGTATAAATATGTATTGTAACATTGAAAGGAACATAATGAAAAATCAAGCTGGTGGTCCTAATTTTGGAATCTAGGGGAAAATCTCTATGTATATGTGTTTTATGCGTTATGCTCTCACATTATTTATTTCTGTGTTTTAGAATTCATATGCAGGTAATTTCTTTATATGGTTAAAACCTACATCCAATATCAAAGATTTTTTGGCTTCAAAGGGGATGCCTTTGTTGCTGAGGGGTTTTGCTTGGGCCTGTGGTAGACCCTGTTTAGTGGGAGATCTACAAGATTGATTCTGGTGGTGAAAGAATATGGCGAGTAGTGGAAAGATAGAGATCGAGAAATTTAATGGTCAGAGTTTTGAGTTGTGGAAACTCAAGATGGAGGATCTGTTGGTGGATAAAGATCATTGGATCGTAGTAGATCTAGGTACTAAACCAACGGGAGTGTCTGATGAAGAATGGAAAAAGTTATATCAAAATGCAAAGAGCACAATATGATTGTGTGTCTCAGATTCAATATTGCTAAATATATCAGGGGAAGCTATGACGAAGGCTTTGTGGGACAAGTTAGGGAATTTTTGCCAATCTAAGTCTCTAGTGAATAAACTGTTCATACGGAAAAATCTGTATAACTTGAGGATGAAAGATGGAGAATTAGTGACAGAGCATCTAAATTCATTTAATACTGTGGTAATTCAGTTATCTTCTGTTGATATCAAAATTTCAGATGAAGATAAGTGCATTAGTTTGTTGTGTTCTCTACCAGATTCGTGGGATAGTCTGGTTATTGCAATAGGTAGCAATTCAACTACCTTGTAGTTTGATGAAATATTATCATCCTTTCTTACGGAGGAGATGAGACGGAAAAATATGGAGAGCTAGAATGGCGATGCCTTGTCTATACAAGGACAGTCCCAGAAAAGAAACAAAAGTAAGTCATCGAGAAGGAGATCTAAATCTAGAGGTAGATCTAAATCTCCAGGAAAAACTTAAAGGTGGTGTGCTGGAAATGCAGAAAGGAAGGGAACTACAAAAGGGACTGTAAATCTAAAGCTCTTGATAAAGCAAAGGGATTTGATGATGCTCCTTCTGAAGAGGCAAAAACCGCCTCAAATGAAGGTGTGGATGTGTACTTGGCTTTTTTAAGTACACATGTAGATCATCAAGCATGGTTGATTGATTTAGGTGCATCTCTTCACTTCATTCCCCATAGAGAGTGGTTCTGCGAGTATGAGAAATATGATGGTGTTGATGTCTTCTTGGGGGATGATAGGAAGGCTAGAATCATTGGTCGCGGAAAAGTAAAGTTGAAGTTGCAAGGTGGAAGGGTTAGAAAACTTTTGGGTGTTCTGCATATTCCTGCATTAGCCATAAATCTTATTTCTGTAAGCAAGTTGGATGATGCAGGTGTAAAAACAGTATTCGAGAAGGATATCTGCAAGATGGTTCGAGGGGTACTAGTATCGATGTGGGGAGTTTGAATTGGAACTTTGTACAAGCTGCAAGGTAGCACGGTTGTTGATGGGTGAAATAGTTTCATGGTTCTTGAAAGTGGAGTAGAAAATCTAGTGGTCTCTGGAGAGAAGACAGTGTTGTTGCCATCAAAGGCTTGGATATATTGGAGAGAAGGGCCTTTGGATACTTCATGGTAAAGGTATGATGGAAGGTATGAGTAAAAGCTCTATAGATTTTGATTTCTGTGAAAATTGTGTATATGGGAAGCAAAATCGAGTGAGTTTCCTCTCTAGTGGTAAGAGGGGGAAACAAATACTAGAGCTTGTGCACAGTGATGTGTTTGGACATGTGAAGGTTCCATAATTGGGTAATTTTATGCACAGATAACAATGGAGAGTCTTGAAGTAAGGAATTTCAAGAATTTTGTAAGATGTGTGGTATAGCATGGCAGAAGACTACTACATATACACCTCATCAAAATGGAGTTGCAGAAAGAATGAACAAGATGTTGATGGAAAGGGCAAGAAGCATGCTGAGTTGTCCCAAGTTAGGATAGGAATTTTGGGTAGAGATTTTGGAGACAACGTGTTACCTAGTCAATAGATCACCTTCATCAACGTTGGAGGATAAGACTCCATAAGAGGTATGGGCTGGTAAGAAACCCTCTCTTTCACATATGAGGGTATTTGGATGTGATGCATATGTAAATGTTCCAAAGAAGAAACGAACCAAGTTAGATAGTAAATCTGAAAAGTGCATCTTTATTGGGTATAATGATGGTTTAAAGGGTTATAAGCTTTGTAACCCAGAACCGAGATGTGGTGTTCAAAGAGGTGAAATATGTTATTAAAAATGAATTCCAACCAATGGAACTTGAGAAGATAGAGTTTGAGCTAAAGGAGGAAGAATCAAACTCTACAGTAGAGGAGGAATTAGAAGATGAAGAGCCACAAACTCTGGGTGTGAGAAGATCAGTTCGAGAAAGAAGGCAGCCAGAAGGGTGTATTCCATCTGCTTTTTGTTCAAATTTTTCTTTATCTATTACTGATGATGATCCTAGAACTATGAATGAAACAGTATATTCAGAGGATGGAAATCTCTAGAAAGAGGCCATGGTTGATGAAATGGCATCTTTGCACAAAAACGAGGCTTGGGATTTGGTGGAGTTACTGGCTACAAGGAAGCCCATTGGCAGCAAATGGATGTTCAAGAAGAAGACAAATGCGGAAGGAAAGGTGGAGAAATACAAAGCTCGGTTGGTATAAAAAGGTTATTCCCAGGTGCTGGGAATTGATTTTGGTGATATTTTTTTCTCTTGTTGTCAAGGTAGCTTCTATTAGATTACTTTTATCTCTTGCTACTACTTTTGATTTTCAGGTAGAATAGAGGGATGTGAAGACAACATTTGTTCATGGGGATTTGGAAGAGGAGATCTACATGAAGCAACCTGAAGGCTTTATGGTGAAGGGTATGAAAGAACTAGTATGCAGGTTAAATAAGTCTTTGTATGGGTTAAAACAGTCACCAAGGATGTGGTATAAGAAATTTGATACATTTATATGGGGACTTTGATTCACCAGAAGAAAAGCAGATCATTCTGTGTATTTTAAATTAATTGGTGACTATGTTATTTATCTAGTCTTGTATGTGGATGATATGTTGCTAGTTGGAAATGACAAAGAAACTGTCCAGGATTTGAAGACCCAATTGTCCTCGAAATTCGAAATGAAAGATCTTGGTGCTGCAAACTATATTTTGGGCATGGAAATTAAAAGAGATCACACAAAGAGGAAGCTCTAGTTAAACCAGAGGAAGTATGTCGAGACAATATTGTAGAGGTTTAATATGCATGATAATAAACCAATGAAGGTTCTTATTCCTGTAGGTTTAAAGTTATCTACTGAATAGTGTCCAAAGACACAAGAAGAGGAAGAGGACATGTCCTTTGTTCCATATGCAAGTGCATTTGGCAGACTGATGTATGCGATGATCTATACTAGACCAGACATTGCACATGTAGTTGGAGTACTGAGCAGGTTTATGTCAAAACCAGGGAAGGAGCGCTGGACAGCAGTCAAGCAAGTTTTCAGGTATTTGCATGGCACTAGTGATTATGGTTTGTGCTACCAAGGAAGACCAGGATTGGACAAAGTGTTGGATATTCATGCCTTTGTTGATCTAGACTATGCTGGAGATATGGATCAGAGAATATCTACAAGCGGGTATGTGTTTAATCTATTCGAAGGTATAGTTAGTTGGATGAGTATGAAACAATCTATAGTGGCACTATCAACTACAAAGGAAGAATACATGGGATCCACTCATGAAAGCAAGGAAGCAGTTTGGTTGCAGAGACTATGTTCAAGTAGTGGTTAGTACAAGGAGGTATAACAATAGACTGTGACAGCCAAAGTGAAATTTTTTTGGCAAAGAACCATGCATATCATTGAAAGACAAAGCACATTGATGTTCAATATCACTTTGTGAGGGATATGATAGAAGAGAAAAAGATGTTGCTGGTAAAGGTGGACACTTTGAAGAATAATGCAGATGCATTGAAAAAATATGTGAGCTCTGAGAAGTTTTCTTGGTGTATGGAAACAATGGGCAGTGCATGGTTGGATAAATGACTAAGCACTCTTGTGGCCCCTTGTGGAAAGTAAACAACAAGTGGGAGAATGTCGGGTTGTGTTATATTCTTTCTATGACTAGCCCACATAGTTAACCTGGGGGTGAGAAGGGGGATAGAGCCCCCACCCTTCGTTGTGCTAATTGTGTAGCAAGGGGAGTCACAAGGGGTTTGAGGGGTGTAGGTAACCCCACTCTATGGGGTCCAAGGTAGCACCTTGAATATTTTTTTTTGGACCCTATATTAGGTTGGGTGGACCTACCTATGGTTTTGTGCATGATTTTTCGCACATGGTTTTGGACGTGATAGTTTTTTTTCCATGGTTTTGGACGCGATGTTTTTCGATCCATGATATTGGATGCTTCGACATGTATAAATATGTATTATAACATTGAAAGGAACATAATTAAAAATAAAGTTGGGATCTAGGGGAAAATCTCTATGTATATGTGTTTTATGTGTTATGCTTTCGCATTGTTATTTTCTGTGTTCTAGAATTCATATGCAAGTAATTTTGTATATGGTTCAAACATATAATTTTGAATCTAATGGAAATTATGTGCTTGGTATAGGCAGCATGAAATTCACATTTGGGTTGTCAAAACTGACAACAAGCATTAGCAGCAACAAAAAAAAGGAATTGGAATAGGCAGCAGTATGCTAGTAAAGCATTCAAGAGTAGGTCCATTGTGTGACACTGGTACCCAATAGTGTCCATTGGTTGACATGAGCATGATATAACTGGTATGATTGTTTTAAGGTAAGGATATGCCTTAGTTCTTAGACCTCTCAGTGGGAGGAAACCTTGCCAAGGGATGGAATTCTTAGGATGGGGGTGCCAGTGAAACTTGGAAGATGTGTGACTGCATGGAAGGGGGTGACCAGATTTTCCAAGGGAATATGTAGAAGAGAAGCGAAGACTAGGGATATATATTTTTTTACAATAGCTTTGCTAGATGGAATCAAATTCACATTAGGAGTGTGGCCTGGAACAATGAGCCGATAGCTGTTCACTAAGAGGACAAGTAGCACAGGATTATAGTGCTTGACATTAGATCCATATTTGACCTTCTAGTAGATTCTATACTTCTTGGGAAGGAGGTGAATCTTGGTATTAATTTGAGGGTGGAGGTGTGATCCTCTGAATTCTATTGTTGTGGATGTAGGAATCATGTCCTTTTGTTTGTTAGTTTAGCTGGATTTATAAATATCCATAGGCAGTATGATTATTTGTTGGGTTGAATAAAATGTGTATTTTTGTATATGTGGATATTATTGTAAATATCGTAATCAATTGTTTTATAAAGCTCCAGTAAACAAGATGTTTCTCATGCTTTTGCATATGGTCATTGTAAGCACTTCAATGAGATATGTTATAAAGATCCATGGGTGTTATAGCTCCAAATCTCACTGTTGAGGTTTGTGATGCTGCACTCATGGCCTAGGGCAACCCCTCCTTCCAAACCTGGTCCAAAATTTAAAAAACAATGTTTTATTCCCTATACGCAACATTGCCCTGAGCTAAACATGTGTATGCGTGGGTCTGTGTATACCCAACCCGCGTATATGTCTTAAAACACTTAAAAAAAAATAAATCTCCTTAATTTCGGGCGAAGATCATGGGTTTCACCTGTTGATTACCTGTTAGTGCCCGTGGCCCAATTGTTCCCAATGAATTCCCAACTAAAAAAATACTTTGGGGGAAGTATAAAAAGGCTTCAATGGGAAGGCCAAAAGGAAGAGAGAAGAGAGAGAAAGATTATTATGCTGAGATTTCCCTGACCAGGTCTAAAGATCCTAGTGCCTCTTGCACTTCCCCCATTTTCAGGAAACTCGTGTTTCCTTGTCTGTATTGATGTCTTCATACTACTTGAGACATCATGGATTAATTCATGGAAGGAGTTTTTTAAAGGCTTGAGACTGGATGGATCTGGGAGACGGTTCCGCTTGGAGCCTGCGAAAGGACGAATCAGGTGAAATTATTCCTTTCTATACTTTATTTGTCTATAATAAAAAAAACACATGACTTTGTTCCTGATATAAATCTTCTTCATGTTTGTGATATTCATGTTATGATTCATATGTGAATGGTTGTTTAATTGCATAACTAACTACCTTTGATTATAGTATGAAGATGGTTTCTTTATGATGTTTAGTCCATATACTACTGTACTTTCTTGAATTAATGGCTTTGCAGGTTAAAGGAGCAAAAGGAACTCCAAGAAGGTTTTGGACCCTGGAAGGCTCTTCTCAAATGTAGGACCTCAGGTATGCCCCCTATTGTAGAGTTTTTTTATATTAGCATCATGGTTGTATGGACTGTGTGTTTCTCTGTATAGATAACCTTCAGTCTGCTAGGGTATCAACCCAAGACCCTAGGGAATTTATCCCACAACAATGGGTAGTATGTGTTATGAAAGTAGCTCACAAAAAGATAGAAAAGATAGATCATTGCCTTAGAATTCAGCCTCTTCGTGGGGGAAACCTCCTTTACATTACACAAAATAATGATTCTTTGATTATTCAAATGAAAAAACCTCCTTTCTATATATAGGAGTCTAAGGAGTCACAATATAACCTAGTAGACCTAACAATAATAATATAAAGGCACAAAAATAACAATAGAGGGATTTTATGGGGCACAGTAATAACAATATCGGGACAATAGGGGCACAACAATATTAATAAGGGATACAACTAAAATAGTAATGGGGTAATAACTAGTATTATAGGGACCTAACATGCCCCTCTCCTTCAAAAAAGTGTTGTCCTCAATGCCTGAGTAGTTATGGATGCTTCTATATAAAATTCTCATCCTCCCATGTGGAATCTTTAGTGGATAAGTTCTTCCACTTAATGAGATGCTCCGAAATTGATCAATTGCGTAGCTATTGAGTTCTTGTTTCTATGAATGCTTTCGGTTCCAATATAATTTTTCCTTCCTCGTCAACTTTTGGAAATATTGTTTGAACTAGGAGCTTGTCGCCTATAACCTTCTTTAAACATGAAACATGGAAAATTGGGTGCACTCAAGAAGTTGCAGGAAGCTCCAATTTGTATGCCATAGTACCA
>APFE030227788.1:105442-119030 GCA_000404065.3 Pinus taeda
TGGCACTTTCCAGAGCAATTTATCATTCCTCCATTTGCAACCATCACTTGAAACTCTGGTGCTGGATATAGGAAGCAACTCAATTCTTTTGCTATCTTACAATGAATAAAATTTGGCGTACATCCTGAATCAATCAACACTATTAACTTTTCCTTCTTGATTTGTCCTTCTATCTTGATGGTTTGAGGAGTGGTAATTCCAGCCAATGCATTAAAGATATGGTCGGATTCATTTCTTCTTTATCTAGGCTTTGTTCCTGACGTATATCCTCTTATTTTAATCTTTCTTGCTCCTTTTCTTCTTCCTCTTCAGAATCTATGTAGATTAATTTCTTATCAACACACTTATGACCCTTACTATATTTTCTATCACAATAGTAACAAAGCCCTTTTGTTCTTTTTTCTTCCAATTTTTTTGGTGTCAACCTTATAGGTTGTGGAAGATTACGGGCAACAACACTTCCATTTTTATAGTTGTGAGTGGTATGATTCTTGGTTGTCATAATTTTTCTTTCCATTTTTTTTGCTAACTTGAATGCCTTCTAATGAATCAGGTTCCCAAAGGCAAACATCATGTTGGATATTATCCTTTAAATTCCCTATGAACACATCAATCCTTTTCTCCTATAGAATATTTTTTAGACTTATGTTCAATTTTTGGAACTCCTCAATGTCCTCCATTATTGAACCCTTTTGTTTGAGACTTATCAATTGGCTAAAAAGAAGTGTTTCTTTTTGTATCCTCATAATGTGCTGTCAATTCTTCCATAAGAATTGCCCAAGTGATAATTTTTTTACGAGAGTAAAGCCACTGATACCATACAAATTGATTTGGTTCCAAATATAAAGTTGCAATACGTACCTTTTGTGTGTTTTGCACATTATTGGGATCAAAAAATTGCTCCATCTGTAATATCCATGTTGCGAGATCCTTGCCATCAAACTTCTTTATATCGATTTTGGAATATGGTGGGTATTCAATCCAACATTATTGTATATTAAATCATGATTAACATTTCTTTTATTTGCATCATTTTTACTACCCTTTCACCATTAGTAAGTATTTCGTGTAGAAAATTTATCAAGTCTGCCTTCAAATCTGCCATGCCTGTCTTCAAATCTATCTTCAAATCTATCTTCAAATTGTCCATCTTAGCTTCCACGCCATTCATCTTAGCTTCCACGCCATTCATCTTAGATTCCATGCCATTTATCTTAGCTTCTGTTAGCTTTTGTGAGAGTGACATTTGTTGCAATTGGTCTTGTAATTTTGATATATCGTGTATCATTTCTTCCTCTTTTTCATGAGTCATCCTAGAGCTTTCAGGTTACTTACTAGGTGTTTGCATTTTCTTTCCTCAGGGAATTAGTTACCGATAATAATGCTCTACTATGCCCTTTGAATTCCTTCAAGATAATTTTTCAAACCAAGCTTAAGAAAAAATTTAAAAAAAATCTACACACCATTTTCACTTTATAGGAGCTCGATATTGCCTCTCATGTATCTCTAAAATTTCAGATCATCCAGTTATGAAATTTTGACCTGCAGTATCCCACTGTGTCCTATTTCCAATGCCACTAGTCTGATCCAAATTGGATTCTCCAAGGAAGAGTTATGCCAAATCTCCCACAGTGACCTGACTATAGACTAGTTCAGTAGAGCAAACTTGTACGATGTGCCACATGTCACTGTTTCGACCTTTGACTCTAAGGATATATACAAGAAACTACAGTCTGTGCTCTTTTTATACCTTCTTATGAAATTTCAATCCGATTCTCAGAGAGAAAGTTATGACGATTTTCCCAGGTCACCTATTTGGAATGTAATTCAGGAGTCTGCAAAAACACCAACTTCCTTAGATCATATCTCCGCAAATATAGAGCAAAAAGCTCTCAAATTCAGACCTGAGGTTTAGTGTGATTTCATCTCAAATGGGTTTTTTTTTTCGCTTCTGAAATTTCGCATAAGAAACGTTATAGCGAAAATTCCACAAAGACCTATTTGGAGTAGTGAAACCCTAGAATCCAAAGCTCTCATACCAAATGTTATGAAACCAGCTCACAAAAAGATAGAAAAGATAGATCAACGCCTTAGAATTCAGCCTCTTTGAGGGGGAAACGTCCTTTACATTACACAAATGAATGATTCTTTGATGATTCAAATGACAAAACCTCCTTTCTATATATACGAGTCTAAGGAGTCACAATATAACCCAACCAGCCTAACAATAATAATATAAAGGCGCAAAAATAACAATAGAGGGATTATATGGGGCACAGTAATAACAATATGGGGACAATAGGGGCACAACAATATTAATAAAGGATACAACTACAATAGTAATGGGGTAATCACTAGTATTATAGCGACCTAACAATATGCATTTTTTCAACAATGTTGTTGGTTATAGATGCCATTGAACACTGAGGATGGTGTTTCCCCAAGGGACAGGGTTTTGTAACAACACTAGTTAATATTCCATGTAAAAGTTCATAAAGGAAAAAATATTAAACCAAGGTCACATGACATGTATTACAAGCTGAATTTTGGACAAGACATCCTATCTTGGGTGTTCATTAGTTTATTATGGCTAAAGGAAATTGGCAAAGGAAATGGAAAATGATTTGGAAAGGCATGCAAAATTTATTGGGATTTTATTTATGACAATAAAGGAAATTAGGAGAAAAGGAAGTTGAAAGGTCACAGGTCTCATGTGAGGAGGAAAATGAAGGAAAATAATGGAAATTGAAGAAAATGGAGGCCTCATTGATAAAAAGGCTTTCGAGGATCAGTTGGCAAGATTTAGCTAAGCTTTTTCTCAAGATATTTCTCACGCTTGGTCAATGTAACCTTTTTTTAGTTCAGTTTTGGAGCTCTCATTCTCTTCTCACTCCCTCACACCCTAGCACACTTAGAATTTTCTTGGAGCACCCTTGGAGGTTGTGGCATACTTGGATTCTTGGAGCAAGAAGGAAAAGGAAGAGCATGAATGTGCAAGAGGACATTGGGATCAACAATTACATTGGGTTTTTCTTGTAGGTACTGAGTTGCATGTATGTTTTCCTCACTAGTTTTGGCATGCATGGCATATGCATGTGGTTTCATGGTTATGGTATATGATTAGCATGGAAGACTACCTGGATTGACAATGGATTTACCTAGCCTTTCCATTTATGGATAGCCATGGTGTTTTGGGTTCATTTCCTTTTCTTTTCTGGTTTTTCTCATGTTCCTTTAGGTGTGGGTTGAGTTACTAGTTCTTGGAGCCTTGGTTGGAAAAAATATTTAGAGCCCTGTAATATCTTGGGTTAAGTTACTAGTCTTGGAGCCTTGGTTTGAAAAATGCTTTCGAGCCCTTGGTGGGTTGAGTTACTAGTCCTGGAGCCTTGTTTGGGCAAAAATTCTTGATCCCAATGGTAACTATGGGTTGAGTTACTATTGTTTGAAGCCTTAGTTGGAGCAAACGCTTTGGAGCCTTGGAAGGCTTGGGTAGAGACCAATTTGGTGAAGGTTTGTGATGTACAATAGTGAAGTGGAAATTCCTGATGTACAACCATGAGGTGGAATCACTATTTGATGGGTTGAGGTGGGTTGGCCCCTAGAAGAATTGGTTTGGTTTTGATTGATTGTTCCATCAGGTCCTACATTCATGTTTGGAATATGGCACGGGGCTGACTAGCTGAAGAGAGATTTAGCTCAACCATGTCTATGGTTGGTTGGTTCATGGAATTCCCAAACCTGGTTCACCTTTGCATCATTAATATGAGGTTATTTCTCCTTGTTAATTCATGAGTATTGTACTAGTTTATATGTGGATTATATGG
The DNA here is from genome assembly GCA_000404065.3 of Pinus taeda. Lineage (NCBI taxonomy): Eukaryota > Viridiplantae > Streptophyta > Pinopsida > Pinales > Pinaceae > Pinus > Pinus taeda. The sequence goes on from APFE030227788.1 coordinate 109,267, forward strand.
ATGTTTTTTCCTTGGTATTTTCGTTGTTATTATGTTCATTATGAACATGTATTATAGGAGTGGCTATGTATGGCTCTCATCATGTTTTTACATGTAAATGAATGAAAAATGTATCTATGGCCTAATAGATGAAATTGCAACTAATGTAATGAGGCGGCGATGATTCTTAGCAATTCATAGATAAGTATGAGACCCCTATGCTCAGTTTTGCTATTAAAACCTATAGATTTCATGCTTGTAACATGTTTAACAAAATTCCCATCATAGATAGTGGGGGTCTAGTCTAGTTCTTGTTTATGTTTTTACAAATGTATCTTTGTTCCTCTATGAAATTTCATTTTTTAAGGTCATAAAGTTTTGGGAAGTGACCTGGGCTCTTATCTTGAAAATGTGGCACAAATCCCAGAGTCGTAGGCACAACATTGGGGAAAAATCCCTCGAAATCTCCCTTTCTCTTGTTGTGGGAGCTTCTGAAGCCTGCTAGATGCAACTTTGCCCATATCAAAGGAGCATCTAGGGGCTTGATGCACTAAAACTTCAATTGGTCTCAGGGGTTGGTTACCTAAGTGTTTGACTGTCTCCTAGGAGTTATGTTGTTGATGTCGAAGGATTTTGTGATGTGTTTTATCAGTTCCACTTAACTAACACATAGGGGTCGTATCATATCATAGTAACCTCTCATCACATTTTTACCTCGACTGGTCAGTTACTTAGGTAGATGTGGGAGGAGGGTCTTACATCGTACCTTTTGTGACTCTACTCCTGCGATAGTTCAAACCTACTATAATAGTCATATGTTATAATATGAAAACTGGTGTGGCTTCTATCTCTATGAATTGTCAGCCTATGAAGCACTATGATTCCTATGGTACACGAGCTATGTTATCATTAAATGGACAACTAACTTGGCAATGGAAGGAACTAGATGTTGGATTGTATGTATTTGACTTGGATTTCTCATGACTCTATAAGGAAAGGATTAATGGCTTTTCTCCCTTGGTGGAGTTTTTCTCTAGCCTCTAGCCTAATTTGTTATGTTGTTTGTCTCATGCACAATATGATCTTAATGTCTTGTATATAATGGTAATTACTTGATGGAGAATATTAAAAACCAAGAAAGAGAAACTAAAATAATGCTCAAAATATATTACGATGTTAACGAATTGTAACATACCTGGTGAAAATTCCATGCAAAAATATATTTATGGCCATGGTGATAAGACATGTCTTCCAAGATGAATGGTGGGGGAAACATCCTAATGTGTGTTGATTTGGTTTATTATGGATAAGGAAATTGGAAAAGGCAATGACTAAGGTTTTGGAGAGGCGTGAGGCATTAATTGGCATTTATCTACGAAAATTATGGAAATTACGAGAAAAAGGAGGTGAAAGGTCATAAGTTGGATGTGAGGAGGAATATCAGAGAAAATAATGGAAAATTAAGAAAATAGATGCCTCATTCATAAAAAGGCTTTTGAGGTTTAGTTGGTAAGATTTTGACAGGTTTTGGTGGAGCTTTCTTCTATTCTCTCTCTCTCATACTCTTGGATACTTAGAGTTTTCTAGGAGTGCTCTTGGAGAGTGTGGCATACTTGTATTTTGGAGTAAGAAGGCAAAGGAAGAGAAGGAAAGTGCAAGAGGGCATTGGGATAAACAACTACATCATTTTTTCTTAGAGGTACTAAGTTGCATGTATTTTTTCCTCACTAGTTTTTTGCATGGTACATGCATGTGGTTTTTTGGTTATGATTTGTTACTAGCATGGAGGATTTCTTGGATTAATAGTGGATTTTCCTAGCCTTACAGTTTCCTGGATAACCATGGAGATTGTGGGTTTATTTAATTTTTTTTTTGGTTGGTTCCCATGTTTAGTTATCTTGGGTTGAGTTATTAGTTCTTGGAAGCCTTGGTTGGACAGACATCTAGAATCCTTGTAATGTCTTAGGTTGAGTTACTAGTCCTATAGCCTTGGTTGGACAAATGCTCTGGAGGTTATATAACAAATTGGGTTGAGCTATTAGTCCTGGAAGCCTTGCTTCGACAAACACTCTAGAATCCCTCAGTGGGTTGAGTTACTAGTCCTGGAAGCCTTGGTTGGACAAAAGCTCTAGAAGCCCAACCATAGTTGCAGGTTAAGTTACCAGTCTTGGAGCCATGGTTGGACAAACTCTCTAGAGCCCAACAATAGCCATGGGTTGAGTTACTAGTCCTATGATTTGGGTTGGAACAAAAACTCTAGATCCCTGGAAGGTTGGGATAAATATTGATCAGATGATGGTTTTGGTGATGTCCGACCATGAGGTGGAACCGCCATTTGATGGGTTGAGGTGGATGACCTCTGGAAGCCCTAGATAGTTTTTCACTCATGTTTTCTATCAGATCCCACATTCATGCTTGGAATATGGCACATAGGTGAATGGATGAAGAGATGTTTGGCTTAACCATTGTATGGTTCGGTGGAATGTGGAAGTCCCAACCTCTGTTTGGATTTTGCATCACTAATGAAGCTTATTTCTCATGGTATTTCTATGAGTATTATGATGGATTATATATGGTATATATGGCTTTGATTTCATTGATATTTTTGTCCCTATTATGCTGGTTATGTATATGTTTTATGAAAACAATTATGTATGGCTCTCATCATGTTTTTACTTGTAAATGAATGGACAATGTATCTATGACCTATTAAATGGATGGAAGGGAAGTTAAAGTGATAAGGAAAAAATGCTTCATGGGGAATTTGAGATAAATATGAGACCCCTATCCTCGGATCTATTATTTGCACATGTAGGTTGCATATTTACTAAGTGTTTGAAAAAATATTTGTCATGGTTAGGCTTGGTTAGGTCAAGCCCTTGATCAAGTTTTGTGTTAGAGGATTTTTCTAGTTTTCATTTATTATCTTGGAAAGTCTCATCAAGTTATAGGCATTGATTTGGAGATTAGCCCTGAAAAAGTGGCTTAAATATCACAATCTCTAGCACAGAACTAGCTGAGAAAGACTAAAGTCTCTCCCTTGTAGGAATTATGGGATCGAATATAGGGTGCCAGTCGTATGCACTCCTTGTCATGGGAGAAACATTGGGTTTATATCATTGAAATGATAGGTTGATTGATGGGTTGGGCACCCAAGTGGTGGATTAGCTCCTAGGTTTCCTGTTGGGTCCCTATAATACTAGTGATTACCCCATTACTATTGTAGTTATACCCCTTATTAATATTGTTGTGCCCCTATTGCCCCCATATTGTTATTACTGTGCCCCATAGAATCCCTCTATTGTATTTTTTGTGGCTTTATATTATTATTGTTAGGTCGGCTAGTTTATATTGTGACTCCTTAGACTCCTATATATAGAAAGGAGGTTTTTCCATTTGAATCATCCAAGAATTGTTCATTTATGTAAAGTAAAGGAGGTTGCCCCCTCGAAGAGGTTGAATTCTAAGGCGTTGATATATCTTTTCTATCTTTTCTTGAGCTGGTTTCATAACACCAATGGATCTAGAAAACTTTCTCTTTGAATTTGAAATAGTTTGTAGATCTTACGGTTACTTATTAAACACTCAAAAAAGAGGTTGTTTCCGATAACATTGACTGATAGAGCTCTTAAATGGTTCATGAGTTCAAGGACTAATTCAATAAGATCATGGAAAGATATGCAAAGATATTTCTAGAAAAATATAAAGATCGTGATCTTAAAGAAGGAATCTTTAGAATTAATAAAAAATAATATGAGAGCCTTGAGGAGCTAATAGAGAGGTTCATCATAATGTTAAGAGGGAAAAATTACATCATTTAGGATCAAACACACTAAAAACCCTCTTACTTAGAACAATTAGGGATAAGTGGATTGATCTCCTTGATCTTATGAGTAAAGGTGATGTATATAAATTATCACTTGAAGAAATTTGTGAAACATGCAAACACATATCAAGAGGAAGGGCAAGAGTAAGTCAGTCAACATCAACATCAGTAAGTCAAGCTAAACTTGGAAATTTTCTTGATAACTTTAAAACAAAAATTCTTAACAATCTAAGTGAACATGTAGAAATGTTAAGAATACAAAATGAGCAAAAATAAGATGCTAATATTTGTGTTGTCCATGCAAAATCACTTGATGTTAAATATTCCCCCTCATTACCAAGGTTGAAGGAAGTTTACCAAGAGGGCAATGGAGCAAGTCAATTGCCAATGCAGTTATGTTATGTAGCTCCAAGAGGACCATGGAAACCTAGTCAACTTGGTAGGATATAAGAGCTTAATTCACAATTTCAAGCTTATGCACATCCATCTCAAAGTAATTGGAACACACTCTTTCCTTGGAAACCTTGGCTATCTCAACCCAAAAACCAATCTTGGCAACAAGGTTGGCAAGGAAAATATAGGATCCATCCACAATATCCTCAATATTTTCCTCAATATCTTCCATATCTAACTCCATGCTATCCCTACCATTCACCTCCACCACAACCACAACCCCAACCACATCCATCTCAAACATCCACTCCCACTCAACTACATGTACCACCATTTCCAAACTCATGCAAAGAAGTAGCTCAACCCACTTACAATGTTGAGGTACAAAACTTCCAAATATCCTCTCTTGATCTAAAGGGTATTCATCTTAGCTCAGGAAGAGTATGGAAAAAAAAAAGATTCTCTTGATATCATTGAAGGACAACATTCAAAAAAATAAGATTTAAATGAGAAGACCAAAGAATCATGGGTTTCACTTGATGAAGAGCAGAAATAAAAATTAGAGATTGATAAATTTTCCTCATGTTTACCATCAGATCATTTGTGTTCAAGAGAATAATTACAAAAAAGAATAAGATCTGAATTTCGTGGAAGAATAAGACTTCCAAGATGATCTAAATCAACAAGTGGACCGGGGGCATCAAAACCATATTGAAATATGGTTCTAGACAATCAGTAAGTTGCAGCCACACACTCTTCTTCAATAATTCTTGGTCTCATCCCAATCAAAGGATTTGGTCTCTGAAATTTAGGTACATGTCAAAGTATATATTTCAAGCCTACACATCAGTCTATCTGTCATATTTATGTGCACTTGGATTCATTGGAAATATTCCTATACTTGAAAGAGATTTTGTTTTTCAAGTGGAGTAGGATAGAAAAATAAACAAAAAATGAAAAAATAATAAAGAAAAAAATCTCAATTCAAAACCTCCTTTGAGGCGCATAAGATTGGCTCATTAATTGAAAACCTCCATGAGGCGGTCAATGGGTTGGAAAAAAGAGAAAAAGAAAAGATCCTTGGTGAAAATCTCCTTTGAGGTGCCTAGACAGACCTACTAGTTGAAAACCTCATTGAGGCATCTAGTAGGCCTACAAGAAAAAAAATGAAAACAATGAAAAAAAAGAAATATTATTTTCTCCATGTATCTCTCTGATGAATGTAGGTGCTCTCCAACCTATGCAAGCAACAAAAACAAGTTCACACCAAAATAAAAAGCTGGTCAAAATTATAGTCAAAGGAAACCAAACTTGGAATTTCTCACCCTTAGCTCAGATGCTCTAGAAGGACCAAGCCCATGCCAATCCATCACCCTCGCCTATTTCCATCATTCACAAGCTTTTCCCATTCATTTTTCCTGTTGCCCTAAAATGTTATAAGAAGATATTATAGCACTACTAGATGTCCTGGAACTCTACAGGAAGGAGGTTTTGATAAGGAAATCATCAATCATGGCCTACCCCACGCTAGCTAGAGTCCTCTCACCTTGATCCAACCACCTACCCATCCTCCATGCATCCATGACCCAAAAAAATCACCATTTCTTAAAGCCACCCCTAAGCCCTGTCTCATAAAAAAAATATTCAAAAATAAATATAGAGGACATTCCCTTTGTTTCCACAACCCTTCACTACCCTACCAAGACTCTAACTTCATCCTTCAACACCTACACTCCTCACCACTCCTTTGAATAAAATCCATTGGAAACAAATAAAAAAGGGGCTGATACAGGATCTCCTGTAGTAGCCTGTACCACTATTATGATTAACCTAAAACCTAATTCTCCTTCCCATCCAAATCGAGGGGATGGTACCACCATCTTGGAAAACCTTTCCATTCCATTAAGGACTCCACAGCTGTAGCAGAAACACCTAGGATATCAACAAAGCACCTCCACCCATGAACATCATCAGAAAGAGAATACACAAGAGCACAAAAAGTATACATGGGAAAAAGGGACAACAATATGACCTCTTGAGCAGTAGCACAAGAGGTCCAACACTCCAACATGCATCAATCAAGCACAAGGTAGGCACATGTATGGTAACCTCTAAGCTTATCCATAGGTGTAAAATAATTAAAAACGTATGAATGTTGAAGGAAAGTTGTATTTATAAGTTGGAGGTTCCCACTTAAATTTCCCACCCTCAACTAGTGAACAAAAAGTTATCCATTAGTCATCATGCAACATACGAGTGTCACATCAGTCAAATCCCTTAACAGGGAAGTTGGAATCAGTTAAGAGGGAGTGGGTGTTAATTATGAGGCTCGAGATAATGATCACCCAAGGTGGGCCAACAATCCAAATGAGGAAAACTCATACCACTGTCATCCATCACAGTTCTCTGAGCCCTAACCAAAGATAGAATAAAGCTCAAACTTCCTTGCGTCTTCACTCATTTCTAAATCCATTGAGGTAGGGCCAATCTTGGGAAGCTATCAGGAGAATCGAAACCTACTCTGTCAATCCTATAGGAAAAAACTACAAGAAGTGTAGGAGGCTGCAGGAAACAACTTTAGGAAGTGCAGGAGGCTACAGGAAGCTAAAGGAAGCACCAAAATTTGTACAGGAAGCCTCCAATGGTGCAAAAACATTGTCTAGGGTCGATTTGGTATTTAATTTTCATTATACCAGGCCTGATAGTGGAAAGTAAGTGGCCCTCTCATTCTTCTGTCCATGATTTTCATTCTGGAGAACCTTGTATACTCTTATTAATTACAATCATCTTGTGGATTAAAAGAGTTTTCTTTTGCTATAAAATACAAGGGATACACATAATTGTCATCAATTAGAGGTTCCACCACTTTGTTACCTTTGAGTTCATATTGGGGCTACCATAGAAAAACCCTCCTACACTGAATTAAAAACAAATAAGAAGATGGGAGGAGGGTTTAGTAGAAGAGAACCTAAAAATACTAAGAGAATTCACCTACATCCCCTGTAGTAGACATTTTCAGGAGGAATCAATGGTTAGGTTCCTTTGAGTTACTAAAAGGATATGATGTTGATATCACTTATGAGTTTTCCATGGCCCTAAACCCTTAAGGGAGAACCAATGCTACCACTGTGATGAGAGGATTATCCATTACTATTATTCCTGAGCTGATTGGCAGGGTGACAACACTTCCCCTAGGGGCTCAATGGAGGAAAGAGGAAAAATCCAGTAGTGCCCTTGCTAAGAATAATTTCTTCACTAATGATGAACAACCAATTAAAGATAAAAATGGATTCAGAAGAGAGAGCCTCCCCTATCCATGGGATGAATTGGCCTACCACATCCTTAAGTTCATCTCTTGTGAAGGAAGACTGAGTGTAGTCTATGGCTACTGGTTCATACTGCTCCATGAATTGAGATTTTGAGCAATATTTCCCATGGATCAAAGACTTAATGTGCCTTATTTCCTCCTACAATTCATCATGGACATGAGCCAAAAGGTGAAAGAGGGCAAACCACAAAAATTAGGACACCATGGCCTCATCAAATTAATAGTGATATATGATTTCAATAAATTAAGAGTTCTTGTCCTTTGGTCCTGTTGTGGCCACCAACAACCCCCCTCCTTATGAAGTATTATTGCTAATACTAAATAAGTAGGGACCCTAAAAAAAAAATTAGTTAGTGTTACATTTTCTTTTTTAGATGAAACTTACAACATCATGGACTTAGGAAAATACCTTGAAAAATCTAAAAAACCTAAGTTTCATAATGAAGAAAATTAAATTTACTCTTTAAAGGATATCGCATCGCGCAAAGGATGATAGATACACCTTCTAATGAGTTAAAATGACAAAAGGCGAGAATGCGACGCGAAACCTCATCACATCGCATATACTGAAGAAACACTCACATTGAAAAACTTTAAAAAATCGCCGATATGTGATATCAAATATCGCACATCACAAATATCACAAGAATTACAGAAGAATTATAATGATCTGCGATATTGCGATATTGCGACATTGCGATACTGCGATACTACAAAGTTGCGATACTGCGACCTTGTGATAAAAACAGCACGATGACATTGCAACATTGCGATATTGCAATACTGTGATCTGCGACATCGCAAAGAAAAAACGCGGGACCCCTCCATCGCAGTTGGTTCTGGCTCATTGTTCGAGAAAAATTTTTAGCCAAGAGTTGGTCATGTATTTTAATGTGAATTAATGAGTTATTGCCAGTTGTTAATGAAGTAGGGCGTTGTGTTTTTCGAAAAATAGCTCACGTAAGGTGGCATGTCTTGTATATCTTCGGCATTTAAAATTTTTCCTATCATTAGTCCTTTATCATTACTTCCACCTCAATGTAAACTACAGGAAAGAAGGACGAAGCGTTATACAGGGCACTATGCAGAAAACAATGAGGAGGGAAGGCAGCACTCCAATGAACATTTCAGAAGGCATACTTAATCCATTCAATGAAGAAAAAGAGCTGCAGAACTCTTCTAAGGCATCTATCACAGATTTCTCATGTACAGCCATGGTTGAATGGGTACTGAACGACGCTGATAGAAACAGACAGTTTAATTCTTAGGGTCAAGAGCTCACGAAATCACTATTTTTACAAATTTTGAGCTTTATATTGAATGAGAGAAAAAGGTGCAAGAGGCAAAAAAAACCGCATCAGGGAAGCCCGGATCAAGAAATAGAATCGCGCATCGCTAAGGAAAATTGTTCGAAAAGGAAGGTCCCTAGTTGCTCAGTCACCTGTGAGCCCCAAAAATTGCATGAAATCAGCGATAGAATCAAATTGGAAACAGAAGACTGAAGGAAAAGCAGAAGCAGTCCAAAGGTTAACCAAGTTGAAATGGGATTTTTACCAGGCATACATGGTAATGCTACATATTCATTGGATGATTCTCAAGCGTATCATCAATTTTACTGAGAAGATAATGTCAGCTCTTGCCGATTCTGTTTGCTTAACTCAACCAAAGGCGGAAGATAGTCAGCTGACTCTACTCAGGAAAATACTGAATGCTTGTGACATTAAGGAGTAGATTTAGAAATAGTTAGTAGATTTAATTTTAGAAGAGTTTTGCTTAGAAAGAGGATGGTCATTTAAACCGAATCCTCAATTTCTGTAAATAAGTTATTTAGTTAAGTAGTATTTAAACCCTTCTCATGCATTTAGAGAAGGGTCCAGAAATTTATCAAAAACTTGTCCTCAGAACATGCATTTTTGCACCCCTAGAGGAGGTTTTGGTGAATGAATGGAACAGGGTTTATTTGATATTTGCATTTGATATCTGCTATTGATATTGCACTTCTGTACTCTTAGTAAATGTTAAATCAAGGAGAGATAAATCAATCATCGCTTGAAGCTCATGAGTAGGACTAGTTATAAATGGTACTTTTATCTCTTAACCATTTCTGCTTATGCGTTGAAGTGATATTCAATTTTTAGTTATTTATATATTACAGCATGGATGTCTGAGTTATCATTTGGCACTTTTGTACGGTGATAACTATTTGTTTATGTTTAGTGTATGAATAGCTCATTTATG